>VZTM01032185.1:162447-178490 GCA_013400555.1 Jacana jacana
CTCCTCTCCTCTCCTCTCCGAACCTCTCCTCTCCGAACCTCTCCTCTCCGAACCTCTCCTCTCCTGGGGGAGACTAGAGCCCAGGCAGCCAGGAGTCAGGCTGTTGGCATTTCAGGAAAATCAATGGCTCTTGTCAAAAGACTCGCCTCGGGCTGACGGCAGGAATATCAGCCAGAGCCTCTCCCAGCTTCACCAGCTCTAAAGTGCTCCTTCTCTGGGATTCCGAGGCAAAACTCTCCTGGTTTATCACACAAGGTGTCATATCACCCTTCTTTTCCTTTAAGGACCCGCGGCACGCTGCTTAATTAAACAAATATTATGGTATCAAATGTGATAGACCTGAATTACCCTTCACAGAAATGCAGGTTTGGGGTTGGGTTTTTTTTGTAATTCTGTTTTTTTGCTGTCTGCCTCATGTGAAACTGAAACAACAGGGTACTACTAAATAATTGATACATCGTATTTAAGCTGCATGAATAATTTATTTTTATGTCTTGTAAAAGGCAGCCTCCTCCCTGTCTCTACAATGCTTGTCCAGGTTGAAGAAACAATTTGTTCAGCCTCAAATTGAATCATTTTATTTTATTTTATTTTATTTTATTTTATTTTATTTTATATTATTTTATTTTATTTCATTTCATTTTATTTTATTTCATTTTTAATTTTGAGGTGGAATTTTTTCAAATAAATTTAGATAACTAAGGAACAACAAAAAAATCAGACTCCCTTATTTGAGAATGATGAAATAAACGCTTTTATAGTGGGCTTTTATAGTGCTGCTGCTCACGGTTCAGTGTACAATTTGACATGAATTCAGGAACACTTTTATAAACGTCAATAGTTCTGCAACAGACATCTTTACTGACTTGTGAAGAAAACACAAATCACTGCTCTCCCTTCCAACACTCCTGCAGGTCCCTCTGGCAGTACCAGCATACCCAGTACTAAAGCCCTGGCAAAACTGGTGTTTTGTCATATGGTGCAACTTAAATTTGTTCCAAAAGGTACTGAAAAACCTCGTGCCCCACCACAGAGGGCTCCCTGTAAAGAGGCTTCCATGGCCCAGGTGAAAAAGTCACCCTGGGGAGTAAAAGGAGATGCAGTTTTGACCTGATCTTCTGGATCCAATTTTAGCATTAGCTACAGGGGAATGTCAGAGTCCATGGCAAAATGCGATACCAGCACAGAGAGGGTGTCTTCCTTTGCAGAAGATGTATTTTTGTGCTCATTGAAGAGGTCTAAAGCAGCAGAGGGAGAAGGTTGCTCACAAGAATCCCTGTTGGAACACGAGCCAGAAAAGCTTTTTCTTCTCCAGCCATTGCTTCCTTAAGCAAAAAGCAAACAACTCCATTTCTTAAAATAAAAGTAATACAAAATATTTGTTTCTTTTCCTGCCTTCTTTCCTTTCAGTTCTTTCTTTCTTTCTGGATGAAGCCAGGTGAGAAATACCAGCTGAATTTACAATTTAACCTTGCTGAATTTCGGGTTTTGGTCGATAGAGTGCCCGAGCAAAACAAGCCAAAGAAAGGATGAGGCTCTGTCAGAAAGGATTAGCCATGAGCTCTTCACCATATTCATTTTCATTTTCTTTCATACCCCAACATGCACAACTATTTAGCCACATCTTCTTGCTAACTCTGACGTAGGAGGAGCTGATGGAGCTGCCTTTTCAAGGTACTTTGGGCCAGGCTTTCTACTCTGCTTTCTGCAACATCCCTGGCAGAGGCTTTGGACCAAGCATTAAGGTCAGTTCCATAAAATCATAGCATGGTCCAGGTTGGAAGGAACCTCTAGGGTCATCTAGTCCCACCTCCCCACAGTCAGCAGGGACAATCCCAACTAGACCAGGTTGCTCCTCCAGCCTCCCCTTGAATATCTCCAGGGAAGGGGCCTCAACCACCTCCTTGTTCCAGTGCTCCACCACCCTCATCTACCCCAGGACTGCACAGAAACTGGAGAAAACCAGCTAAGGCTGCCAGATGCAATTGGACACGTCATGATATAACTTTTAGTTACCTGAACATAACAACTTTTTTTGTTTTTTCCTGGGAATTCTGCTGCCTCCAGCTCTGCCTCATATCCGCTCCTGGTGGCGTAGAGCCCAGGCTTCGTGGAAAAACCTTCCTTGCAGCCCTGTCTTTATCCTGCCTGAGCATGCTTGTGGGCAAAATCCTGGTAATTTTTACAGGGAGAATCCTACAGCAGGAAAGATGCTAATTTTCAAAGGTCTATTCCTATATATATATGTATATGTGTGGAAATCTTTTAGGTAGTGCGTGGGCTTCCAAGAGTACTAAGTGCTGCTAAAAAACGACACTTCTCTGTCAGTTTTTGTCTCACAAAATCCCTTCAAAGCCCTTTTGTAAGCAATTAAAATATATTTTCATAATTATTAAATGCTTCAGAGGAGGAGTTTGCTTCTGATGGAGCTGACAGGAAATGCAGCAGGCGTTTCTCCCTCTGACTTTATTAGAACCTTGCCCTGCATCTACTGCAGGTTTGAGCACAGGGAGCTGATGTTTTTGGTTCACAAAATCAATAGAGCTGCCTGTATAAGAGAGAGAGAAAGGAGGGGGAATTGGGACTAAAACACACCTGCTGTGGCTGAACCAATATTGAGGAAAGCAGAGCCTATTCTTTACTGCTTTCCCATCGTGAGCATTTCAGCCGTGGTTTGGCACTGGCTTGTCATAGAATCATAAAATTGTCTGAGTTGGACAGGCCCTTTTCAGATCTTCTAGTCCATCAACCTAGCTCTGATAAAAAACAACAACCCATCACTAATCCATGTCTCTAAGCACTATGTCAAGCCATCTTTTGAATCCCTCCAGGGATGGTGCCTCAACCCCTTCCCTGTGCAGCCCAGTCTAAGGCTTCACAACCCTCTCCACATAAAAACAGTTCCTAATATCCATTTTAATTCCCCAATTCCTCTTGTCCCATGGCCTGTGATTTGGGAGAAGAGACCGAATCCCCCCTGGCTACACCCTCCTTTCAGGGAGTTGGAGAGAGCGAGGTCTCTCTTCAGCCTCCTGTTCTCCAGGCTGAACCCCCAGCTCCCTCAGTTGCTCCTCACAGGACTTTTTCATAGTCCCTCACCATCTTCACTGCTCTGGACCTGCTCCAGCCCCTCAATGTCTTTTTTTTTTGTGGGAAGGGGCCCAAACCTGGACACAGCACTCACAAAGTTTCTTTTGTTTCTCACAGCAGAGCCCCAGCGATGGAGAGTGAAGGCAGCAGGGTTTGGCACTTCGCTGGAAGGAAAAGGCAATGTGATGAGAGAGGAAAAACTCTTGTGCAAATGTGGTAGTTCCCTGATAGGTGCAGTGGTATTTAGGGTGGAAATAATTTCTGCTCATCGTGGGCCCCAAGCTCTGCTCACTTACACGACTTTGACATGCAAGGGTTGAAATTAGAAAAGATATTTTGATGTCATATTTTGTATCTACATGCTTCTTGTTTCTGTCCAGATGCAGCTTTGCCGACCCACCCAATGGAATCCTTCAAAGTGCTCTTCTTCTAGGCAGATGGAACTTCCAGAATGTCATGACTGCTAGGATTGCTTGAATATTAGATTGAGATAATGCTGCAGGTGCTCAGGGATTACACTGAAGCAGAGGGAAACAGCAGGCAGATGCTAGCTCCCTGCCTTTCTTGAGCACATCAAGCTTTTACTGTAAGGATGCCATCTCATTTGTTTGTTTACCTATGAAGGTCTAATCAATATTAGATTTGAACAGCAGCACGGATATTAACAGGGAGCAGAATCCCATCCAGGCAGCACCTGGCTCGTGAAGCCCTTTGGTGTGGGAAGACCTAATTTTGCCTCCCTAAACCTTAATTGTCAGAGGTTCCCTTGCTCACAGACAGGCTCATCAGCCAAACTGATATGAAGTGGGCTATAACTGGAGTGTCCCAGCCTCTTTCCTAGACCACCCCAGCCTGCAAGTTGTGGCTGCCCCATCCCTGGAGGGGTTCAAGGCCAGGTTGGAGGGGGCTTGGAGCAACCTGGTGTGGTGGGAGGTGTCCCTGCCCAGGGCAGGTTGGGAACTTGATGATCTTTAAGGTCGCTTCCAACCCGAACCATTCTGTGATTCTATGATTGCCACCACCCAGAATGTTGTGCAGGTTCATGCAGCAGCAGAGAATTGTATAATACCCAAAGAGAGTCCTAAGAGCACCCCTAAAAGAAGAACCCCATGAGTACTGGAAGACTACTTCAGTTACCTCTCCTGACCCATCTTTTGACCAAAATTGGCACCGCTGTTGAAGTGGCAGCATTTCATTCTAACACACACAAGACAGGAACATGGTTAAAGGGAATAAAGGAAACCAAGAGAGTTTTTCAGAGGAAATTTTTCAACTGACTTAAACTAAATTTATTTTTCCAGATTTTTCTTCCCCAAGAGATTTCAATCGATCTGAGTTTTGTTTAGGCTTTTGCTTTTTTCTTTTTTTTGTAAGAAAAAACATCAAAACAAAACTTTGGAGGTAGCACTGAAATGGAAGCCTAATTCCCTTTCACCTTGGGCTCCTCTGCTGCTCCCTGAGAAAAGTGCCCTCTACAATAAGTCAAATTAATAATTTTTGGAAATGTGAGCTGGGAGATTTGGGATTGCTCTGCCTTGAAAGGGAAGGTGACAGAGAGATCTTACTGGTACCTTCAGCTGCTTAATGGGAAATGATAGGGAAGATGAAGTCATACCATTGCAAGTTGCACACTGACAGCAAAGGAGGAAGCTGAAGTAAAGAAAAGAACAACCACATAGAAGAAAGCAGGTTTCACCACAAGGGTGGTCAAGAACACAAGGTCCCCAGAAGCTGAGGAGTCTCCATCCTTGAAGACATTCAAAGACAGACTGGCCACGACCTGAGAAACCTTGACCTTGCCTAGAGAAGAGTCTTGGAGAAGGTGGCCTCCCCGCCAGCCTACACATTCCTGTGATTCTAAAGAACAGTAAACAAAAGGTTTGCTTTTTGCCTAATCTATTCTGATACCCAGCAAAAAGCTTTTAAAATTATAAAAATAACATTAGGTAAATCGACCTTCCCCAGCTTCTCTGCTGCTTATTCAACAACAATAAATCTGCTAAACGCTATTTTTCACTGGAAGACCATGAATCAGTGTCCTTGAAAATAACCTATCCATTTTGTCAACAAACCCTAGTCCATCTGGTTTGTGCTAGAAACACTGACTTTATCAAATTAAACCTTGGATGAGCTATCTATCCAGCAACAAAGCAAAACATTGCTAAAGACAATTGGTCCAGTCTGATCTCTCTGTGCAAGCGGAGAGGAGCTTCGCTGAAGTCAAATGAATTTACGCTGGCATAACAGCGGCTCCTGGGGGAGCAGGATGAGCCTTGGCTGCCCAAGGCTGTTTGACAACAGAGCAGAGCAGCTCAGCAGAAGCTAATAGGTTTATAGTGTTTACTTCTGTAATACCTGGGCAGGCAGAATACCTCTTGCAAAATCAAGATTTCACGCACAGCTACACTGGGTCGACAGCCCAAAACCACTTCTGGCAGGAGACCTGTTCTCCAGGTGGTGGTTGGAGCTCTTATTATAAAGGGGCAAAGCATCCAGGATGTTTGGTGCAGGGCTACAGTAATAAACAAGGGCTTGGGAAACAATCTATGATTCATCTTTATTTCATTTTTCATGTTCAGGTCTGAGTGAATTAGCTCTGCTACTACCTGAGCCAGTAGAAATGTCTAAAGGCAACACGCACCTGCAACCACCACAGGGGTATCTGAGGAGGCCAGAAAGAAAGAAGACTTTGGGGACTTGGTCCCTTTTGTGGATGGAGTTCAATAAAGAGCCTGCTTGAAGCCTGTGGATGACTTGATTTGCTTAATATGAAGGGAAGGATTATTTGTGGCTTCTTTTTAGGGCGCTGGCAACAGGAGACACGTGAGGACACCAGCATGTGGTGTGTTTCTGGATTGGTTTGAGTTTACCACAAACACTAAGTCTGGTCTTAGTCTGTGCACTCATTATCGTCGTCATTAATCTAATCAACATGCTAGAATCAATGGGAGGCAAGACAATTTCAGGAGATTTTTTAAAAAAACTGGTAAATGAGAGCTGAAGCAGAATGCAAAATTCTTTTCCAAGTTGATACAGACAAAAAAGTTTAAGACTAGAGCACTGGCAGTACACGTTCAGCCCCAAGAAAGCAGCAGAACTTGCTTTTATCATAGAAAATAATAAAAAAAATACCGTTTATTAAGATTTCACCTGAATCGTAAAACCTTCTTTCAATTTAAGTTCACGAAACGCACTGCTTTGAAACTTTTGTTAAGTCTTCACAAGGGAAAGAAAATGTGTGATGGCTTCAGAAAACAGGGCTGAAAATAACCCTCTTGCAGAGTTGTAGAAGCTGATTGGGAGGAAGAGGAGAAATGCAGGAAATTGCCTCCACGAAAATTAGCCCGAGATAAAAAAAACCCTGCATTTCTTAAACTAAATCAGCTGAAGTTTTATATGTCTTTAAGAAAAGAATCCAAGCCCAGTCTTTTTTAAAGATATATGCCTTTTCAGGCATATTCAGACTAATTTAAATTACAAAAGGTCCTTTCTGGTTGAACAACAGCTTTCAGTCTCCATTATCACCTTTGGTACAATAGGCTTTTATGCAATTCAAGATGGGGCTTTTTTTGTGGGGTCCAGAACGAGCTTAAGTCATGACTGGATCCTGTAGAATGAATCATGACTGTATATAGAAAATATATGTAAATATATACGGATATATTCTTTCTGCTAATGGTGGAAGTTCTGGAACTTTTTGTTTTGTTTAAATTGTGTTTTCTGCTATTGCCTCACATCGTGCTTGATGTTTTTCTCTTCCTCTGCTCCTTCAGCGTTCAGTGGCTGAGATGAATCACCACCACGAGTGAGAGGGTGGCAGATGAGAGGGGGGGATCTGTAGCTGAAAACACCCCCTGCCCATTTTGACTTTGGATTTATCTACACGTGAGCAGTAGTTAAAGCAGGAAAGCGCTGGTTAACCTGGTTAAAAGCAAAAGCTGAATGGCAGCATTTGCATAGAACACCTCAGCTCTCTTTTTAACAATAAGACAGCTTTTAGAAAACCAGTGGCACCTCTGAAGTGATCCTGGAGTGCTGTAAGGATGCACTGGAAAGGAGGGATCCATTTGAGACTGAGTAATGCGGCCACACGTGCTGCTGGGAGCTGTGGAGAGCACGGAAACCACCCCGTTTCACTGTCTCCACTAAGGAGAGCCAAGAAAGCCTTGGTTTCCAAAAACAGAAGGAAGTTTATTGACAGCAAGAGCGAGTATGGGGTTATGGACCAACAGCTGAATAATGTTCCCCTCCATCCCTAGTGATGTAGCAGCTGGAAACCTGCCTTGGAGGTTCCCCAACGCCATTGGCACCTTAGCCCAACCCAGACCATTTCACAGCAAGGCTTTTACAGGCAGGAGGAGGGGAGAAATTTTACCTAAAAAACCATGGCCATTTCTCAGAGCTAGTTTTGCCCGTTTTGAGAATTCGTGCAACTTTTCCCATACAGGGCAAAGACCACTCTCCACCCGTGCCCTAAAAGATCTGCTCGGGCTCACCCAGTCGAGAAGCTTCTGTTGGCAGGAGTTATCCCACATGAACTGTGACCTTATCATTTGAAACTAGACATGATGCATAGCCCAACAGGAGCTCATTGCTGTCCCATGGGCATTTCCTACCTTGGTGGCCAGAGCTCTGCACGTGGTTGAGGGAAGATGTTAGGAGGCTGCACAGCAGTAGCTTTCTTTTCCTACATCCTACCCTGTTGTCCCTGACTCCCAGCACTTGCTTGGACAGTGGGTCCAGGGGGAAGCCCATCTCCCTGCTGGGGGAAGGGTACAGCCACAGCACAGTCCCTTGAGCACACAGTCACCAGTTACTGGGTTGCAGCTCTAAGATTAGAATCCAAAATTTTCCTACATCAACGGCCCCCTATCTTTCTGAACGAAAAAGCCAAGGTGATCCCTGAGCTTACGCTGGTCCAGAAGAAGTTTCCACCCCAAAGTGGGTTTTATTCTTCCTGAGCTGCACAGTCCTGGGGTTTTGAGAGGAGCCTGCTCTGTGAATATCCGAGCTGTTATAGCTAGAAACAATCCTACACAACCGATAAAATAAGACACTAATTGTTGTATTTATTCCCCTGCGAAGGTACGCTCTGGCACTATTAATTGTACTCTTCATCATCTAATTGTTCTCCACAGAGCTGAAAGGAACCAAATATTTACCCACATGAATTTATTAATATCTAGTCATGAATCATAACTCTGCTCTACAACAATTTACTCTTATTTTTTTTTAAGGCAAGTAAAAACTGCAGAAAAGGAGGTTTGTGAGGCTGAAGAGTTTGGGTTTCAGGGTGCCACGTGCCCTTGGAGGGTCCCTGGGAACTGGGAGTCATGGGGGGTCTCCAGAGGTCCAGGGCCATCCCATCACCCTGTCCAGGAGTAGTGCAGCCAGGGGGACAGTCATTAGGGCAGTCCCATCCCTGGGCATCGCTGTGGGTGCCACGGCCTGAAGGCATGGGGAGAAGGGACTCCATGCCTCACCATGCTGCCACCATGGGGACTCTGGGGTCCTCTCCAGCCTCTCGGAGCTGTGGGTCCCAGACCTTCTCTGAGATCACAAACCTGGCCTCAGCTGGCTTCTCTTTCAGCCCCCGTTTCAGCTCTCAGGGCGATATTTCTACTGCATTTAACACAGTTTAAGCTTTTCACTGGCTCTGCTGGAGAGAGACACCTTCTTTAAGACTAAACTAAATTAAAGTTATGAGCTGGCACTCCACTAATCAAACAGTAGGACTAATTGACTTTCCCAGCAAGTCCTACAAGAAGAATACCAAAAATACTTTCCTGATAACATACCAGATGTTTTCAAACTCTGAAAGCAGAGCCCTCAAGTCCTCCAGAGAATTATCTTTGCTGCAAAGGTCAGAGGTGTGGGGTGGGCTGGAGGCTCACCCTCATCCTCGTTTCTTCCAGATATATTTGCCCCCTTTACAGCATGAATTAGTGTGAGCAGAGATGTGACAGGTTGTTGGATCATGTAGGGAGGAAAACTTCTCTGACTTCTCTTTTAGTGGAAAGGGACCTTTGACCACGCTATAAAATGTGTAAAACCCGTGTGCTTTTTGTTGCTGTGTGTCTGGCAAAGGACTGGAAGGGCTGATTTCACAGGAAGGATTACAAGGGCTTTAAAACTTTTAGGCTGAAAATAACACAGGCTCGCTCTCTCCCTGAACAGAAGCCAAATTCAAAGTCAGAGAACTCTGTGGGATCCTCTCCCCCACCTGAGCTGGCTGTACGAAAACAGCAGTTGGAATTGGGACGGCCAAGGCTTTCAACATCTTTTTGACATCCTTTTTTACTGCATTGCAATTTCTGAATGCCAACTTGCAGTTGTCTGCTGAGTGTTTAACCTGTGGGTCTAACAAAGTGCAAGAGGACGCTAGACGTAGATATTCGGTGTGAAACCAAAGCATTCTGCTCCTCTTCTTTAGCACATCGTGGCTGGTCTAACATTCATGCTCCAGCCATAGAGTCATAGAACTCTCTGGGTTGGAAGGGACCTTTAAGATCATTGAGTCCAACCACCAACCTAACTGTGATAAACCCCATCACTAACCCTTGTCTCTCAGCACTGTGTCAACCTGGCTTTTGAATCCCTCCAGGGATGGTGCCTCCACCCCTGCCCTGGGCAGCCCATGCCAAGGCCTTGGGGTGTAAAAATTTTCCCAGTCAGATGGGCCTGGCACCAAGTGTCTTCTTTCGAAAGCAGACTTGAATTAATGAATATGCAATGAATTTACTCAGCGGTGCCTTCAGGCTTGTCCTGTTAAGAAACCAAGTGGAGGACTTCATTTGGGGGAAAAAAAATAGAGTAAAAAAAAATAATAATAATCTTTTCCGTTTTTCAAAAAACAAATAATTTTGCTTTGAATCGAGGACCAGAAGGCCAAGAGTTCTTCAGAGTGATGTAGCTGGAAGCTACATAGATTAGATGTGGTGTTGAGGGATCTGGTGTAGGGGAGAACTTGTAGAGTAGGGCTGATGGTTGGACTCCATGATCCCAAGGGTCTCTTCCAACCTAAACGATTCTATGATTCTATGAAGCTGAAAGTAGCTTATTTTATCCCATACCACCAGAAGGACAGTTGCATCCGTGCTCTGGATGGTTCCCCCTGGAGTTTCAGGTTGTTGCACTCACTGAAGGCATTCATATGGAGGTTAAACTCACTGCCTGCTGTCATGCCATTAGTGTTCCTGCTTGACTTTTTTCTCTCTGCTGCTCTATTACCTCGCAAGGTAATAATTACACACATGACTCCTCCTGTGAGTCCTCATCTACAAGGACTTTCTTACTGAAGACAGCCCTGTTTCCAGGGAGCTACTTGTGCTTCACCAGAATAAAAGCTTCCTGCCCCAGTATGGGGGCTGGGGGGTTGAGGAAGTGAATTGCATGAAGATCTGCTTCAAAATCTGGCCAGAGCTCCAAGTCTGTGATACAAGTCCCGCAGACTGTAATTCGGGCCTTTCAATGTCAGTTTCTTTTATTAGCTTTAAAGGCAGTTGCATTTGAGCTTTGAAAAGTCTTTAAAGACTGAAAGACTCGAGCTGGTGCTCAGTCAGTGTCTAATGGTCTGGAAAATTGCTGGTTCCAAACCACTGGCTCCATGTGCACCAGTGATACCAGTGGAAGCGATGCTTGGCCAGGCTGGTGAGAGGCGATAACAGTCGTTCATAGCAGAGAGAAAGGATCTCCAAGGGTGTCTTTTGACTGCTTAGTGCAGGGTACTGCCCTTGGGACATGGCATACCCAAGCACAAATACAGGTTGGGTGGAGAATGGCTGGAGAGCAGCTCTGAGGAGAAGGACTTGGGAGTGATGGTGGATGAGAAGCCCACCATGAGCTGGCAGTGTGCACTGGCAGCCCAGAAAGCCAACCCCATCCTGGGCTGCATCAAAAGCGGCATGGCCAGCAGGGTGAGGGAGGGAATTCTACCCCTCTGCTCTGCTCTGGTGAGACCCCACCTGGAGTATTGTGTCCAGCTCTGGAGTCCTCAGCACAGGAAGGACATGGACCTGTTGGAATGGGTCCAGTGGAGGGCCACAAAGATGATCCGAGGCACCTCTCCTACGAGCACAGGCTGAGAGAGTTGTGGGGCTTCAGCCTGAACCAGAAAAGTCTGTGGGGAGACCTTATTGCAGCATTCCAGTATCTGAAGAGGCTTTGGGAGAGATGGAGAGGAGCTCCTTTTCAGGGACTGTAGTGATAGGATGAGGGGTAATGGTTTTAAACTGAAAGAGGGGAGATGGTGCTGAGCTGTGGGGAAGAACTTCTTTGGTGTGAGGGTGGTGAGAGCCTGGCCCAGGTTGCCCAGAGAAGCTGTGGCTGCCCCATCCCTGGAGGGGTTAAAGGCCAGGGTGGAGGGGGCTTGGAGCCACCTGGTGTGGTGGGAGGTGTCCCTGCCCAGGGCAGGGGGTGGCACTGGATGGTCTTTAAGGTCCCTTCCAACTCTAACCATTCTGTGACTCCATGATTATTCTTCCTCTATGATACGTACAAAGGGGGTCACCGGTCTCCCAGTTTATTCTGTTGTGATGATATTCAATCTATATAACACATCAGGTTGAAGGGATTGCTTTTCACTTCTGATTCTTAGAAAACACACAAAGATGGGGGTTTTTTTTCCCCTTCACTTAAGTGTCTCATTCTAGTTTTACTTTGGGTTTGCTCACATAGAGCTGACATCTCAGGAAAGGGCGGGTGGGGAAGATCTGACTCTGTGTCAATGACAGAACCCACACCTGCACCTGAGGGGGTGAGGGGGAAGCAAAAATAGGCTCATGCAGGTGATTGAGACTCAGGATACGCTGGTTTTGCTGTCAGCTTGGCCACAACATCCACACCTGACCACATTTCACGTGAAGCACGGGTTTTAACACCACTTAATTCTTAGTAGACTTAGTAGGTTGTGAGAGGGTCTCCTCCCCCTCTACTCTAGTCTGGTGAGACCCCACCTGGAATATGGTGTCCAGTTCTGGGCCCCTCAGTTCCAGAAGGACAGGGAACTGCTGGAGAGAGTCCAGGGCAGGGCTACNTTGGACTGGAGGAGCTTTCAAGGTCCCTTCCAATCCCTGATACTCTGTGATTCTGTGATTAATTCCATGGGTCTTTATCTGAATGAGATCTTACAATTAGAAACGGGTAGCTGTCGGTGATTAATGTCCAGTGCTTATTGGTACCAGCTTAAGTATGAGCAATTAAGGATCCTAACACATAGCAGCCTCCTGTTTCCGTAAATCTTGCCTGGAGTCACCTAAACGGTACCTGTTTATTAAAGACTAAAGCAATACTGTTTCTCATGCTGGTATAAACCACCACTTCTTGTGGAAAATCTGAGCTGAAGAGGAGGAACACCTGCAAAATACCAGAAAGATTTTGTAACTGAGAGCATAGTATTTCAAAGGTTTTGTTTTTTTTTTTTTTATTAAAGCCTTTTTTTGTGTAGTTTTTAAGTCAGGTATATAGCACTGTCTGACAGTAGGAAACACAACGTTCTTCTGCCTGTGAGGTATCAAAATGCATTCATTAGGTTAAAAGGGTGCACCCCATTTTCAGCAGCTACCCTTTCTTTAGAAATTGGGCAAAGAAATCACTTTAATATCTCTTCTTTAGAGTAACCTCTCATAAAAGGTCTATTATTTATTCCTTCAGACTTTATTAAATACACAGCATTGCTTGCATCCTGCAGGTTACTTACTTCAGCCCATGATTAGTGAGAAATTCAATTATCTTTAACAAAAAAAAAAAAAAAACAAAAAAAAAAGAAGAAAAAATGATAGATATATGCATTTTTGGAGGACACAAGCGTGCCATTATACTGGAAAACAGAATTGATCTCAGATTCTACAAAAGAGAGCTGCCCAGAGATAATCACCAGAACTTGACTTTGCTTACTGACTTTAAACAAGTAAATAAACATAGCTGGAACTGTCTGTTCTCACACACCTCTGGGCTGTGGGCTCGAATGGCCACATTGCAAAGACCTGGGCATTTTCCACCTCTTGTGCTCTTAAGAAAATTAAAAAAGAAAAAAAAATCAAGACTGAAAAAACTCTGGGTCAAACCAGGAATTGGTGGATGTTTTTCTCCAGCTGAGAACTGAGTAAGGCTTTCTATATATTGCTTAAATGATCAATATTTAGGATTGTAGGTAACTGGCTCGTGTCTCCAGATGAGAGGAAGGTGGTTCAGGAGCGGCTGCATTCCAGCGTCGGGTGCCTTGCACCATACACCCACTTCCCAAGGACCTTTAGATGCCCCCAGCTCTTACAAGTAGTTTCACAGACTCATAGAATCACAGAATGGTTAGAGTTGGAAGGGACCTTAGAGATCATCCAGTGCCCCCCCCTGCCCTGGGCAGGGACACCTCCTACCACACCAGGTTGCTGCAAGCCCCCTCCAACCTGGCCTTGAACCCCTCCAGGGATGGGGCAGCCACAGCTTCTCTGGGCAACCTGGGCCAGGCTCTCACCACCCTCACACCAAAGAAGTTCTTTGGAATAGCTAACCTAAATCTAAGTATCTTTCAGTTAAAAAGTGTTACCCCTCATCCTGTCACTCTGCTCCGTGATCAAGACTCCCTCCCCATCTCTGGCAGGGGCTCTAGGGTCTCCCCAGAGCCTTCTCTTCTCCTGATGAACCTCCCCCCCAACTCTCTCAGCCTGTCCTCAAAGCAGAGAAGCTCCAGCCCTTGGATCATTTTCATGTCCCTCTGCTCACCAGTTCCAACAGGTCCGTGTCATGGAGGACTCCAGAGCTGGACACAGTGCTCCAGGTGGGGTCTCACCAGAGCAGAGCAGAGGGGCAGAATCCCCTCCCTCACCCTGCTGGCCACGCTGCTTTTGATGCAGCCCAGGAATGGGGTTGGCTTTCTGGGCTGTCAGTTCACACTGTGGCTCCTGGTGAGCTTCTCACCCACCATTCCTCACTGGGATCATTATTTTTTTAATGCCAGCGATGCATTTCCTGAAATACCTGTTCCTGTAAAACTTCAATTTAGTGAAGTCATTTATCAATGGCAGACAAGGTCCCTCTGGACAGGGCTTTGCTGTGAGCGAGTTCCACTGTGTATATTTATCTCCCAGCTTTAATTCATTTTACTCATTTTAGAGTAACTGTAAGCGTTTCATCAAGACCAAAGCACGCCCCCCTGCCTCTCCCCTCGGTGTCTGAGCGCTCAGTAGGCTTCTCCCTTTCTCTCATCTATATGCTCAGCTATAAAATCCAGGGCACACTCCCCTCAGGACATCTCAGATCACCAGAGATGACAATGCCACCTCCATCCCAAGCCGTCTGAACCCGCCCATGGCATGGAACAACCCCAAAACAGGGAGGCAAAAGCAACCTCTTCCCCACTCACCAGAATCCCCAAGTCTGGAATTTTGCCTGGAAGAGGTTTTCCTCCCAGGTTCCTGTACAGCCTTGCCCACTCACCAGAATCCCCAAGTCTGGAATTTTGCCTGGAAGAGGGTTTTCTCCCAGGTTCCTGTACAGCCTTGCCCTATGGCCCCTTCACCAGCAGCAGACCCAAGGCTACGATTTACCCCTCCTTCATTCCAGTCAAGCTCTTCACAACAGGATTCACCCACGCAAACCTCTAGGCTAAAGGCCCTGCAAGCACTACTTTGTTCCATGAGATAACTTTGCCATCTTTTCCCTCTCTTTCAAGCAAATCTCTGGTCAAGGCGCCCTGCAAGTGCTGCAGTTTCTGTTTCCCACTGCTGCCCACAGTCCCCCCATACCTTCCATTTATTTCCCCACCTCCTGGCTCTGGCAGAGTCTGGGGTTTGTGTCAACCCACAGATTCCTTCCAAATTTAGGCTTGCAAGCATTTACCCTGTCTGTCACTACAAGAAACAAGCAGGCTTGAATAAGTCCATCCAGCACCTCCAGTATGCCCTGCACAGGTTTTCAGATCCCTGGCTGAAATGCAAAAAACAAAACAAAACAAAACAGAAAAACCAAACCAAAACAACCCTAAGAGAAGCAAGTTGTTTTGGGTAATTTTTTATCCAGACGTTTTGTTTGGTCCAAAAATGAAATGGCTTGTTTGATTCTCAGGAAGGATTACCTTTAAAAAAAATAAGAGAAGTTTAAGTAAATTACAAAATAAAAGCCTGAATGTGTTTTATTGATCTGAGAAGTCACCAAAATGAATTAGACAAAACCAGGAGACTTTTAAACAGCAGTTGTTTGAAAGGCTGGTGCTGGGGCAAGCCTGGAGATGGGGGTTCTTCCGTCTTCCCTCAAGGGGTCGTCCCCAGCCCCAGGGGTCCATGCTGGTGTTCCCAGCAGCTTGGCTGGGCACATCTTTGGTCCAGGGATGTGGTTGTCCCCTCAGCACTCCTCCACGTGAAGCGGGGGCTTCAGGGCTGACTTTACACATGGTCAGCAAACGATGAGCAACCAGCAGAGGAGATGACAGGACGGGTATTTCAGGATGGTTTTTCCCCACATCCTCTCAAGGTGTTACAGCTAATTGAGCTGCACTGAGAGCCCCACCGTTTCCCAGCCCTTGTCTCCAGAGCTTTGGTTCTGCTGTCCCAAAAGATTAGCAAAAGTGGGGATAAACAGCAGCGCAAGACTTACAGGGGCACATGCTGGCAGACAGGGTGAAGCAATGGAAAGAGGCAATAGGACACCGACTTAACTGGCAGATTTCCCGAATCCCTGAGGCATAGGGTTGCACATGAAAGCGTGAGGAGAGCTGGCATCCTTCAGAGCTGCTCTTGGACCGAGCCTGAGCAAGCACAGTGCTTTCAGCCCACCTATAAAGAACTGATTAAGAAGGCATGTCATGTGCGCTCATCCGCCTGAACAAACTCATCTGAATTTGGGGAGGAAAGTAATCAGTAATCCCGTGGTTTTATACATCCCAGGATCCTCCTGATACCAGGTTTTCTGTGGAGCAACCCCGCCCACCCCCCCCCCCCCCCCAACAAGCGCCCCCGGGG
>VZTM01032185.1:178503-206331 GCA_013400555.1 Jacana jacana
GCCGCGGAGAGCAGCGGAGAGAGTCCTTCCCAACAGACATGAAGCTGCAATGAATCACTGTGATGAATTGCCCAGGGCAACGGCTCATCCCGTGAAGGACACTTCTAAAAATGTTTTTCTTTCCCCTCGATGAAATATTGTCCCGTCAGGAAGCGCTGATGAATGAGTTACGGGGGATACGACCCATCTCTGCAGCCCACGGGCATCTGCCTTTTCCCAGGGAACGCGACCTGAGGCTTTAGTGAGCCAAACCTGCAACTTCTGAAGCTCTTTGATGCAGCCAAGCACCCAGGGCAGCTTCAGAAGAGGCGAGCCACCAGCTCCCTGCACAGTCACTCACGTCAGAACCATCAGGCGCCAAAACCATGGTTCAAGGATGAAATATGTATTTCCTTATCCTTGAAACAAAGCAAAGGGCTGTAAACCTCAGAGGGAATTTTGGGCGCCTCACCACAAAAAAGACACTGAGGCCCTGGAGCGGGTCCAGAGAAGGGCAACAGAGCTGGTGAGGGGTCTGGAGCACAAGTCCTGTGAGGAGAGGCTGAGGGAGCTGGGGGTGTTCAGCCTGGAGAAGAGGAGGCTGAGGGGAGACCTTCTCACTCTCTACAACTCCCTGAAAGGAGGGTGTAGCCAGGGGGGTCGGTCTCTTCTCCCAAGGAACAGGCCATGGGACAAGAGGAAACAGCCTCAGGTTGAACCAGGGGAGGTTCAGATTGGAGATTTGGAACAATTTTTACCCTGAGAGGGTTGTGAAGCCTTGGCAGGGGCTGCCCAGGGCAGGGGTTGAGGCCCCATCCCTGGAGGGATTTAAAAGCTGGGTTGACACAGTGCTGAGAGACAGGGGTTAGTGATGGGTTTTATCAGAGTTGGGTTGATGGTTGGACTCGATGATCTTAAAGGTCCCTTCCAGCCTGGATAATTCCATGATTCTATGATTCTAATCAATACTAAATCAGGATCATGTTTTCCAAGGGCATGATGAGGTTTCACAATGGAAATTGGGTGCCATCCAAGCTCTTCACCTTAAGCAGAGCCGATAAACGGTGGAATAAAATAAACAAACTGGGTGAAACATAGTCTGCTTATGTTGCAGAGATGGCTGAGCTCCTGGAGAACCTTCTTTATCTAATCTGAGCGAGACTGGATCCTAGGAATCCACAATAGGTGCAGCAATTATTCTCACATCTCCAAGGAGCTAAAGTTTAGAAAGAAATCACTGGATATCGCTAGGAAATGGGAAGGGACGTGTCTGCCTCAGGACACCAATACTGGCCAAGGCCTTGACTGTATCTGCACCATATTTAACTCCGTAACTCACAGTCACCACTGACTTCAGGTGCAATTTTCCAGTGCAAGGTCCTTTTCCGTTTCTTTTGTAACTCAACAAAACGGTCACATTTCATTTAATGTTAATCCGCATTTCACAGGGAATTTTGAACAGCCCTCCCCTTCCCAGGACAGCCCACACTCTGGTTTCTGGGTGTCCTGCCCAGGATCCTTCAGCTAAGAAGAAAGCAGTGTTTTCTGCCTCTGGAAAGACGGAGGTAGAACTGGGGAGAGAGAACTTTGGAGACCTTGGGAACCTTCCCACAGCAGCTTCAGCAAAGGAGAAGGAGCTAAGACCACCTGCCCCCCCTCTGGGCACCCACCGCAGCTCCACCCACACAGCTTCAGTCCCTCCCATCCCAGTGGCACAGTGGCATCCACGGTGACATCCAAAATGGCATTCACTCCTAAAATGCACTGGAGGGGCAGCAAGCACCCACCCTGCCTTTTGCAGTGCAGCAGCAGAATTTTGAGATGTGTTTCAGAATTACTATTTTCTCTTTTTTTTTATTTATTTTTTTTTCCCGAGGTTTAGTCCAGAAAGAATCAGATNCCTCCCTGGGCAGCCCATTCCACTGACTGACCACTCTCTCTGGGAAAAACTGTTTCCTCATGGCCAGCCTAACCCTACCCTGCTGCAGCTTGCAGCCATTCCCTCTCCTTCTGTCGCTCATTGCCCGTCAGAAGAGACCAGCACCAACCTCTCTGCAATGCCCTTTCAAGCAGTTGTAGAGAGGGATGAGGTCTCCCCTCAGCCTCCTCTTCCTCAAACTGAACAATCCCAACTCCCTCAATCCATCCTCATAAGCCTTATTCTCCAGGCCTCTCACCAGCTTCGTGTCCCTCCTCTGTACTCGCTCCAGCACCTCGATATCTCTCTTGTGCTGAGGTGCCCAGAACTGGACACCAGACTCAAGGTGCGGTCTCACCAGTGCTGAGCACAGGGGGAACCTTCATAATAACCCCATCCAAAAACCACTGTATCTAACGCTTTGCCCTTCTGCAGGGACCCCCATCTTCAGCCAGGCCACGTTTTGCCATGGGAAAATGTTTCGTGTCCCAACGTTAATTGCAGCATTTCTAAGAAAGAGAAGTTTTTAAATCCCAACCTGAACTGAATCAGGCTGGAGACTTTGCTTCCAAAGATATTTTCTTCATTTCAGCACTGATGCATTAACTTATCAAGGATAATGGAGAGCATGTTGCTTCTTGTGTTACCCTGCTAATGTATAGCATTTGTCAGATTTGGTAATTCCTGTTTACAGGAAGCCAACATTTGCCAGTCACCAGCCTCCATCCTTTTCATCTTTCTGCAGCAAGGAGTGATCTGTATTTTCTCCAGTGGAGGCAGGGAGATGTGTAAGCCGTCCAGCCTTGGATCTGACATTATTCACAATGGGAACACTCTCTCAAATTAACTTAGTGGGGAAAAAATGTAAATCAATTATGTTTACAGCTCTCAACAAACAGAATTAAAATCTTCCACCAGTCTGCTTGGAGTTCCTAATCATTCGCGTGATTAACCCAGTGTCTGGGGTTTGCAAGAGAGCAGGAGATGAATTGGGTTCTCTTCATTATCTGACAGGGCTTGCTAATTCCTGAGGTGTCCTAAAACACCCCTTTCCCCCCTTAAAATCACTGCCACGGAGACACGGCTAACACCCGCTGCTCTTCCTCGGGGCCATCGTGAGAGGGGAAGGTCACGCTCTCGAGACACCAAACTCAATCCCAAGGCTAAAGGTCTGAGCAGCCAGGCTCAGGTCAGGAGTGTGGGAGAAGGAGAGAGCGGATGGTTTATGATAGATAGAAATGCAGCTCAGGAAAATCATGAGCAACAGCTGAAAAGGTGAAGCCAGAAGTGCCACCACCCCCCACTACAACATTGTAGTGTTGTCTTCTGCAGAAGTCATTTCCCCTCGTGACAGGAAGGACATGGAGGGGCTGGAGGGGGTCCAGAGAAGGACAACGGAGCTGGTGAGGGGTCTGGAGAGCAAGCCTTATGAGGAGCTGCTGAGGGAGCTGGGGGTGCTCAGCCTGGAGAAGAGGAGGCTGAAGGGAGACCTTCTCGCTCTCTACAACTCCCTGAAAGGAGGGTGTAGCCGGGGGGGTCTCTTCTCCCAAGGAACAGGCGATGGGACAAGAGGAAACAGCCTCAAGTTGCACTATGGGAGGTTTAGGATGGAGATCAGGAACAATTTTTACCCTGAAAGGGTTATTAAGCCTTGGAACGGGCTGCCCAGGGTGGTGGTGGAGTCAAAATCCCTGGAGGGATTTAAAAGGCAGGTTGAAATAGCGCAGACAGGGGTTAGTGATGGGTTTTGTCAAGGTTGGGTTGATGGTTGGACACAATGATCTGAAAGGTCCCTTCCAACCCAGACAATTCTGATACTACCATTCATTTCCCATCGATTCCACTTCCTTTGGACCCGGTACAGTGATGGAGGTACAGTCTGGAGGCTTTGATGATCCCCGGGGTCTTTCTGCTTTTGTGATCCTGTTAGAAGACAGTCCCTAACACCTGTGTGTGATTTGGGTCCCAGCTCCACAGAGCCCTTTAGGGGCTGGAGAGGGTCAGCCCCCTGCCACCCTCCAGGTCCTGCTCCTGGGTCAACAGCCACAGCAGGGCAGGGGTTGGGGGGCAGGGGGAGTCACATTCAGGCTCCTCACCCCTCTCTGCTTGTTCTTAAAAAGAGTGTGCTGTTCTCAGCAGCCTTCATCCACCTCTGAACTTCAACAGCCCAGATCCTTCACATCCTTCTGCAAATCACTGCTCGTCCTGGGAGTTTGACAGCACACACACCTTGCACACAGCCTGTGCCAGCATCTATAAATCCAGCAGTTAGTGGCTTGACACACTGATAAACTATCACATTATTTATTCCAACCTTATAATCAGAAAGTCAGAATTACAGTAAATGGAACCTTTTCCATCCTCTGTTTTAAAAGGTCTAATTATTTTATTACTCAATGTATGTACATGAGGATAAGTAATAATTATTCTGAGTATTATCCTGCATAATAGAGCTACTTAATGCTCCGAGATAATAGCACAGAGACAGCTCATTATGCCAATTTGTACAAAAATAACAGAATTATTTTTTCTTCTGAACAAACTTGGTCTGCTTTGATAATAGCAAGTTTCATGGCTTCTTTGTTTGCTGGGAGATTAAACTATCTGCATCATAGCAACTATTATTTCAAGGATGAATCACCACGTGCCGGATTGGTGCTAGATTCAAAGAGGAACGTGCAGACAAATTCATGCAAGGCCACACTAAGGGAAGGATGATCCTGAAATTATCACACCTTTCTCCAAATCCAGCAAATGTACGTGTGGGAGGAGCTCAGTCTGCTTCCAATCAAGCACTGAGGAGCACAAACACCCCTGGCTCTGGTCAAAACTGACCAGAGAACCACCAACCACAGCATCCCTGCAGGGTCCCCAGGGATGTCTCATGAAAAGGTCCCACACTGGGGGTGGTCGGCTGCAGCCAGTGTGTCTCCCCCAGAGTCAGCTCTGCCCCACAGATGTGTCCTGGGAGCAGGGAATGGTTGGGTTGAGCAGCAAGGAGGAGACTGACCCACCACCAATTCCTCTCCTTGTGGGAATGGGGGCTGCCAGGGCAGTGCCAGGGTCTGCTGGCACAACGACCTAATTCCAAGGAAGGAAAACTAATGCACAGAGGAAGAACTAGACATCTGCACGGAAAAGGGAGAGTTTCATTTCAAGCCTTTCCCTCTTTGCATCCCTCGGAGTCCTGACCTGCTCCTGGAGTGAAAAGAGAAGATCACAGCTGTATTGAACACAGTTTCATAGCTCAGTTCTCCTTTTGATGAAAACTCATTCCTGGGAGGAGTTCTCTGCCCCAGCCCTTACGCCTGTGCCCAGGGAAGGGTCCCTTTAACCAAATCAAGTATCGTTCCTGCCTCCAGGCAGGCATTACAGATCCTTGCAACTTCTGTCTTTCTCAGCAGAGGTTTTGAGAAGGTTGAACCTTCTCAGAGGCTGCACAGCTGAGGCTGTGGATTTATTTTGTCTGTGGCTTTTGGAGGGATTTCTCCTCCAGCTGTCTGATGGTGAGCAACGCTGCTCCTCGGCCACCATCCGTCTCTGGTTCCTTCTCGGGCTGAGGGCCTCCATCCCCAGCACAAGCAGTACCAGCCCCACGGACCAAGCGAGCTTTGCCACCCTCTCCCCTGGCATCTGGGATTTATGGGAGGAACAGTGTCCTGGATTCCAGCTTCTCGATGGCACTGCCAGCTGCAAATCTTGTTTCTCCAGCGCTGATGGGTTCTGCTCTTCCGCAGATTACAAAAAAAGGGCATTTTCATCATCCGAGTCACACGAGCCAGCAAAGACAATTCACCAGAATACAGCACCTCTATCAATACTTCACAGGAGGATGCCAAGTGCTATAAATTGCCTCAGACAGCCACAACCCAAGGGTGCACGCCAGAAGCGCTGCAAGGCCCGTGGTCCAAAGCCTGGAAGGAGGAGCCATCCGTCACATCTGGAATATAATAAGCAAGAAGACAGTAGAATAGAATAACTGAGACGACAAGACAGGCCAAGGTGTGGTTCCTTACCTGGGAATTCACACCCCAGCCTAACTATCACGATTCAGGGAAAGCTGGCAGAGCAGGTTTCATCCTGTGGAGCTGGGGATTTGCTCTCAGGAGCCCCTCTGGCTCCCTGCTCACCCAGGAGCTGCACACATTTGTGGTGGGTGAGAGGAAAGGAGACGGCAGCTCCAGCCCTCCAGGGACCTGCTCTGCCAGGACCACGCCGCAGGGGAAAAACCCCCATGTTCCCCAGCGAGACACAAAACCAACTGCCCTCCAGGGTAGTACCCATTTCTTAACTTTGCACTTGGCATTTGAAGACATTCCGGGGTTTCAAGGACCTCCCAGAGCCCTTTACCCAGTTCTCCAGATGTTTTCTCAGGGGCTGCTTTATTCTCCTTTCACTGGAGATTGATTTTCACATGGACTTTCAGAGCGTATCCAGGTTTTCTGAGATGGGGGGGTGGGGGGAGGAATTATGTTTTGGCCTATAAACTTGCTGATTATTGGTTTCAAAATAACTACCCACACTGCAGGATGTCAATAACACCTAAATAGCTTTTACAGGATTGCCTCTAACTCCAAGTACCCCCACGGCATTCCAGGTCGATATTCCTTCCTTGCATTGTCTCGCTCTGTAGCTATTAGAGAGCTTTTATTGTGGTAACTAATGAAATCCCTACCCCAGTTCTGGATTAAGGATCGAACTAGTAAATTCCTGTGAAGTGTCCCCTGGCATCTCGCTGCTGGTTTGGGCTTTTTTGCTTCTGAAAGCCAATTAGGCAGGCTTTAAATCACTGCCGGTGGACAAAGAGTCCTTACCCCCTCAGCCAGGCTGCTCTTAATGCATGGAGGCCATAGAAGACGTTCACAAAGAGCCAGGAGGCCACCTCTCGCTGTGGGAGCCAACTGTGGTTTCCCAGAGCCGACAGGAACAGAGAAGAAGAAGAAAAAAAACAAGAGGAGCCACTTTCATCTGGTTGATTCACTTGTCCCGCAGCATCTCCACAGGGTGTTTCTGGATGCTGTTTCTGGAGTAACAAACACACACGTCCCTGTGGGAAAGCAGAGTGTCCCAAATCGTCACAACCCAAAGAGGTGGATGATGGAGATGAACGGTTGGGGACGGGGGAACCATTCTGGGACACATCACACATAAATGGGCCCATGGAAACGCCTGGCGTACTCATGGCACACACCGCTGCAAGTGGCAAAACCACTCAGTTCTTAGTCATTTATACATTCCATTTATAAATTCACTTACAGCTCTCAGTTTCAGTGGACAGAGAATACATTATACTCACATAAAACTCAATTCTCTGATCTTCATGTGCCTTCAGCAGTAGACACGAACCGCTGCAAGAGCTGGAAGGAGTCCCCAGGGCAGAGCTGAGGGCACTGAAACCTGCTGAAAAAGCGTTCCCACCAAAGCCAGTGCTTTCACAGCAGGTTTGTAACCTCCAAGAGCCACAGCAGATCATTCACAATGCCCTTATTGGCACTCCTAACTCCAGCCACTGGGTTTTGTGTCAGCATTTACAGTGAAATTCCTCCTGTGGTTCAAAGGGGAGGGTTTCCCAGCACCATCACTCCTCAGTGCGAGGTTCTCGGGTACCAAATGCTGGCAGAAGGTAGGTGTCAAGAATCATAGAATCATAGAATGGTTTGGGTGGGAAGGAACCTTGAAGATCATCAAGTTCCAAACCCCCTGCCCTGGGCAGGGACACCTCCCACCACACCAGGTGGCTCCAAGCCCCCTCCAGCCTGGCCTTCAACCCCTCCAGGGATGGGGCAGCCACAGCTTCTCTGGGCAACCTGGGCCAGGCTCTCACCACCCTCACACCAAAGAGGTTCTTCCCCACATCTCAGCTCCATCTCCCCTCTTTCAGTGTCCAACCCTTCCTCCTCATCCTATGGCTCCCCTCCCTCATCAAAAGTCCCTCCCCATCTCTCCTGGAGTCCCTTTAGGGACTGGAATTTGCATTTTAACAGAAACGAACAACCTGCAACCCAAAATCCTGACAAAGAACCAGGAAGAGAGGTAAGGGGGAGAGAGAGAGAGAAATGGGCTGCTCCCCAGACTGTCCCCAGTCAGGATCCAGGAGGGGAGCTTTGACAAACAGGACGTTGTGGTAACTTGAGGCCGATGGAGATGTGCTTACTCCCCCCCAAAAGGATGGAAATTATGTTGTCTTGAACACGCTGTGGGAAGCAGACAGGGAAACATCCAGAAACAGAACACAACTAATAACCTAAGACTAGGTTTGGAATATGAAATGGAAGTTGCCTTTTGCCCAGAAAGGGGGCCTTTCTTCTCAGCAGGTGAAAAAGCAGGACTGTTTTTTTCAGTCACAATAACATTACGACAGCCATGCCTTGTCCTGATGAAGCCTTAAGGTACTGGCTATAAATGACAGAAGTCTGCTGTGCAGTATGCTCAACAGGAGAACTTCTCTGACTGAAGAGTGTACAAATTCTGGCCTACTCATGAAGGGCTTTCTAAAATTTTAGACACTAACAATAATCCGAGTCTAGCTTTGGGTTAAAAAAGTGCAGAATTTCATTCGGAAGCCAGGGCTTCCTTCAGGGTCAATTTAATGATGAACCAGCTCTTTTCCTTTAAAGCACATTTCACAAGAAAGCTCAAGAAGAAAACCAACTTTCCATTTCAACAGCAACATGCATCTCTAACACTGCTCTTCTCCTTCCACTGAAATCAGCCCTGAAATCAGTAGGATCCACCCTACTTTTGTCCGGTCTCCACCAAATCCACATCAGAAAGCAAACAGTACTCCCTGGGAAGCGGCTGGACATCACCTGCTGATGGGATGTGGAGAATAAATCCGTTATTATCCTTTGCTGTTGTTTGATTAAACCATCCTGACCCATGAGGGGGGCGGTTTCCATCTTACTTTCTCCCCACCACGTCCTGCCGAGGTGCAGAGTGACAGGGTGGGCACCTGGAGGCAGCCACGGGCAACCCACCACACATTGGGGGGGGGGGGAAGATATCACAATTAACATAAAATTATTGTAATTATTCCACTTTACACATTTACTCTTGCATAGAAAGCCACACAGCCAGAGACATCATTTTCAGACAAGTTACAGCATCAGCAGCACCCGTTGAACACCCATTCCACAGAGACCACGTTGAAGTCCAACTGGAAAGCGAGGTTTCAAAGTGCTTCCGTGTGCTTTAAAAACAATATTAAAACCCTTTTAGGTTTTGTGTTTCGAGTCTTTAGAGATGGTGGTTTTTTTAGGAGGTTTGGTAGTTTCATCCATCAGTTCCTTCAGCTGCCCAATCTGCTCGTCGCGGAAGTCATCGAGCTTTTCTTCTGTGAGCCGGACCCCAAACACAGTCTTTTCTCCCAACTTTTGCTGCTCCTCGTGAATCTGTTGCTCTATCAGGGCTGCGTAGTTCTAATGAGGGAGGAATACACAGGTCACCAAAACGACTGCAGTAGCACACTCTGACTTAGAATCACAGAATCATTCAGGTTGGAAGAGACCCTTGGGATCATGGAGTCCAACCATCAGCCCTACTCTACAAGTTCTCCCCTACACCAGATCCCTCAACACCACAGCCAATCTACTCTGAAACACAGTCAGGGATGGGGACTCCACCCCCTCCCTGGGCAGCCCATTCCACTGACTGACCACTCTCTCTGGGAAAAACTGTTTCCTCATGTCCAGCCTAACCCTACCCTGCTGCAGCTTGCAGCCATTCCCTCTCCTTCTGTCGCTCATTGCCCGTGNGATTTTGGGGTGGTGGTGACAGCAATGAGGTGCACACCAGAGCTAAGGGGGCTGGGGTTTGGGTTCCTCACTTCTTTGCATTTTGGGAGGAGAGAATGAGAAACTGCTCAGCTAAAATGGAGCCAGGCAATACAATTACAGAATACTTAGTAATCAGCACGGAGAATTATTATTTGATCAGGAAGGTATAAATGGACTACTTTTTTTTTGTTAAACTGGAAGAAATGACATTTATTTAGAGGGATGTGAACAAAGCTCAAGAACTAGCTGAGCTTTTTTTTCTAGATGGAATAACATGCTATTTTAATGTCCCTTTTTTCGTGTAAGACTTATGAGATCATAATTTGAGGTGAAAGTGGGCAGTCTGTGGCCCAGCCGTCAAGGTAACGATATATCAACGCTATTAAGCCCAAAAGGGAGCACAACAGGCATCGCAGTACAGCAGGGTGACTTCACTGTCACTTGTGGAAAAACAAGCTGTGAGTAATTATTTCTCTCTGGATGTACAATATTTACATGAGTATTGTACACTGGGGCCAAAATCTAGGTCACTAAAAGCTTTTTGCACCACCTGGTAACAACCATAACCTTTAAGATCCTCCCCACTTATGTTAATAAGCTCCATCTCAGGCCTTAAATAAAATGCTTAGGCTTGTTCTAGGGAAGAAAAAATAAAATAACCAGACCATGCTTGAAGGAAAAACAACACCAAAAAGGAAATAAAACAACTGATTCGGTTCTGAAAAGAGATTAATCTGAAGTGTGGATGCAGCAGAAGAAACAGGGCAGGAGGAAGAGACGGGAGAGGGAAGGGAAAGAGATGGTCACACGGGTGGGTTCCAACGGCTCAACAAGATCCTGAGCTGGTCCCTCTTCCCCTGGACAGGTTGTATCAGTCAAAGCCTGAGCTCCAACCCCCCCAAAAAAAAAGGAAAAAAAAGCCTCTTTTATGAAAGATTGAAAAAAAAAATATATTCTCTGCAGTACATATCAGGATTTTGAGAGGTTTTGATATTGGTACAGCAAACAAAATACTTGGAAGAGAAGCATATTTTTAAAAATAACCATTAGAACTTAATAGAGTTAACAATTTAGGAACAATCCATGAAAAAATTATTCAGTCTGGACTTTTATCTGTAAAAATTCCGATGAAATTAAGCTGTTGCTGGTACCAAACTCTGCGCCTGCTGTGACTGGACAAATAACTTCCTTCAAGAACGTTTGTTTCACAGTTTCATACAAAACCTAATGGAGCCTCAGGAGTTTGAGAGATGGTTATTTCTCGACTCAGTTTCTACTTTGCTTTGACATTTTACCTTGTGTGTGGCAGCTCTTTGGCCAAGAAACAAGCTCCCCCTCCGTGCACTGCTGCCTTCTGCTGATGTTTTGTCTGGCAGACATTATGCTACAATCCCATAGAAAATTCCAGGTTTTAGCACATGCTGCTAATTTCAAGCTGGGCAAAGGAAAAGACTGGAAGAGAGAGTATCGGCTCGGTTTTAGGACCTTAACCTCCTCAATGCCTCAGTTAATGTTTCTATTTAAGCATCAAGCTAGGAAATCTTGGCAAAGGGCATCACTGCAGATAATTCCCAAATACCAACACCACCTAGAGGTATTTTACCCAAAAAACCCTCCAGGCTGCATTGGCAACACGATTGGACAACTACAAAGCTTAAAACTTACAGCCCACGATGCAAACATCACTTACAGACTCTCGCGCCGATTCTTTAAACAGAGGACAAGCACCCTAAATCTAAATAAATGGATATTTCTTTCACAAGTATTACTTTCCAAGGAAGATGACGATTTCCCACCCAGACATCCACAAAAGGAAAATAAAGGCTGTTTCCAAGACAACCAGGTTAGCTGCCCAACTGCTGGAGACTAAGCAAGAGCAGGCAAAAGATCACGGATCCCAGATGATGACGCGTGGAGGACTTCTCATGCACGTCCTTCTACTCAGCTGATGCTCAACAAAGCACTCCAAGTGTACCTATATATCCAAAACAGACCCGATATTCCCATTTTCCCATTACTCATATTCCTACAGGCTCATCAGAGCCAAAGCCTTACACTACCACAGGTAACAAAGAAAGCCTCAAGTACAAGCAAAAGCTTTAATCCCCAACCAGGCACCTTGCATTGATTTCACCAACACCACAAATAACCCTTCTGCTGAGGGCACACTGAATCAATCTCAAACTTTAATGGACCTGTAGGAGCACAGTGTGCTTGAATGAATCAAGAAAAAAAGTCATGGGCGATATTTAATAAGCAGAGCAGAGGATTATTAGTGTGAAAGTCAGACCTGTCCCTCGGGACAAAGAGACAGAAACTGGCCCAGATTTAAGTGAATACATTCACTGTTCCAGTACAATACATGGGATAATAGTTTAGCAAAGCAAATTCAGCACCAGAAAATGCTGTCAGAGGCTGATTTTCCTCTAGAAACAGGGGGAGAACCAAGCCCTACCTGGGGGCTTGCGGAGGTGCTGAAACCAGACGGGCAGGGAGTCTGATATTAAAGTTTATCTACCTGCTTTTCCAGTGCAACATTCACATTCTGAGGTGTGCTTGCTCTCCACAGAGAGAGGCCACCAATAAAAGAAAGGCTACACAAAGGTGGATTTGTATGATTTCAGAAATAAACCAATATTGCCACTGGGAAACACAGGTGAACTCTTACACGCGTGTTGCTTATCCCAGTAAGACATCCAGCCTGGTAATTTACATTATTGTTAATAATAAATGTATTATTAATTAACAAATTAAATGCATTCTTAATAACAATTTGTTTACAATGCAGTCCTTCTTGCTCTTTAACAGCAGCAATTGTGCATCTCTATGAAAATAAATGCATAGTGGCAGAACTGACATTTTCCTGAAGACAACTACCAAGGTACTGCCCTGTATTTGGCAGCTTATTACTGCAATTAACATGTACCTCCTAGTACCTAATAAAAAACAACAACAAAAAAAGATGAACTCAGTAGTATCTGTGCTAGACACCCGATTTTTGCACAAAAATGTCTCTGTCAAGTTAATAAATATAAATTGTTTTAAAAGTCTTCCATGTCCTGCCAGTAATAGGACAGACCCACAGCATTTCTGCCTTCTTCAGTTTTATTCCTCCCAAAATTACAACACAAAACTCTTTGCTCTGTTTTAAAAGACCTAAAATATTGTGATATAGAGAAAAGAAAAAAAAAATCATGCTTGCTAAATGGGGAAAAAAAACCCAAACACTTATCCTCCCAGTGACATCGATCCCATGGTATTTGTGAAGCCACGGCCAGTCCAGGGGAGAGCTTGGACCCATTAAATTAAGGTCTAGTGTTTAGTGATGGAGAGGGAACTCCTGCTCACCAGTATCCCCTAGGTGCAGGAGGAAGAGGTCACAGCTCTGAAGTCCACCCGCTGTGAGGGGGCAGGACTGGCCTTTATTATCGACCACTGCCCTAGAAAACCAGAGCAAAACACAACTCATCTTCTCTCTCGTCCAAATGTTAACATTGATTTTTAATTTCTTAAAAGGGGAAAACACTGAAAAGAAGACTATGCCCTAAGGAGGGGCGTGGAGCAACAGGATGGTTTGTGTTCTACTGTGTTTATTGGTGAGAAAAATCCAACAGACCTCACTCTCGCTGGGCTGCTTGCTCGATGCACTTAGGGCCGTGCAGAACCCCTTCCTCTGCAGGACCCGGCTTCATAATGCTCTGTTTCACCAGGAGGGGGGAGAACTTCCCTGGGAAAATTCAGCCCACAAATTATTGTACCAATCTGAAATAGCTTGAGGATCCTGTCTCCCCTCCAAAAACCCTGCCTGCCAGCCACCTCAGCACAAATGAAAACTAACAAAAAAGTCCCACTATTCGGGGAACAAGGAAGCGGCCAGTCGTTTGGGAACAGGCGCCAGGGGTAGATGCATCGCTGCACCGAAAGCTTTGATCCACCCATTGGATACCAAGGGGTCACCTTCATCTCACACAGCAGAACCTAAAGGTCCTTGCATCCCAAGGTGCAAAAGAAAAGAAAAAAAAAAACAAAGACAAAGACTCCCCTCTTCCAGTTTAAAACCCTCACCCCTCAGCCTATGTGTAGATGGAGCATCCACCCACATCTACATGTGGACACAGCACTTCAGGGCATGCTCCAGTGGCCAAGACTGTAGGGTGTGTTTTTGTGTATGGTTGGACTCAGTGATCTCAGAGGTCCTTTCCAATCGTGACAACTCTGTGATTCTGTCCCACTGCTCCCCTCCCTGACCAAGAGTCCCTCCCCAATCTCTCCTGCAGCCCCTTTAGGGACTGGAAGGGGCTCTAAGGTCTCCCCAGAGCCTTCACTTCTCCAGGTTCAAAAACCCCAACTCTCTTGGCCTTTCCTCATAGCAGAAGTGCTCCAGCCCTCGGATCATCTTCGTGGCCCTGCTCTGGACCCATTCCAACAGAGGCTGGAGACATATATATATAATGTGAACAGATCTTGTCTCAGCGAGAACACAAAACTAAACCCTTTAGAGTGACACAGATGGGTTCCATAGCAGGAAGCCTTCCATTATTGGCAGCTGGATCCCTACAGACGGAAGGCGTCAGGTCTGGAAAGATGGGATCCATCACCTCAGTCCAGGGGGTCTCCTGATCCAACTGTATTTACCAATTATCAAAAGCCCTGTCTAGTTTCACTGCACAGCTTCTTAGCTCTATCTTGGCACTTGCAACTTGGCCAGATGGTTTTCAATATGCCTTTTACAAGGTTTTATAAGGACTTGTCCTGTTGCAAGTCATCCTTCATTCTATGAAAGATTGAGACTTGAGCTTCTAACTCATCGTCCTCTAGGGTTTTTCAGCAATCCCAACACAGACACCTTTCCACCACCCAAAATCCTTCCATAATGAAGCTTCCTGTGTCCCAAAACACTTCTAGGTCATCCTCCATTCAACTAAAATACCACTCTACACAGCATTTTGAAGAACAAAGGCACCTTACTCTACTACGTTTTCCAGCCCTGAGGTTTAATGTACCAGCAGGAAACAAAACTTCAATCAGTTCTATTGTAGGAAATGAATATTTACTTGTTTAGAACATAGGCTGTTCTTAGCAAGGAAAACCAAGTCAATCCCAGGCAAACTGCCATCCATGTTCCTAAAAAAACAAAGGTCCACCACAACTATTTTCCTCAAGTTTGGGGAAACTGGTCTGCTGCTGAGGAGTGGCATCTGCTGGCAGGCAGGCAGTCCACAAATAGAAAAAAATCAGATTCACACCAAAAATTAAAACAAAGACAGAAAATCAAAAGGAAAATCAGCATTCACGTTATTCACAAAGTAACTGCTTGACCGAGAGGATGATGATGCCAGGTCCTGCCCTTGGGTCACACCAACCTCCTGCAGCGCTACAGGCTGGGGGCAGAGTGGTTGGAGCTGCCCAGTAGAGAAGGACCTGGGGATGTTGGTCGACTGTGGGCTGACCATGAGCCAGCAGTGTGCCCAGGTGGCCATGGAGGCCAACAGCATCCTGGCCTGGATCAGGAACAGCGTGGGGAGTAGGACTCCGGAGGTGATTGCCCGCCCTGTACTGGGCACTGGTGAGGCCCCACCTCAAGAACTGTGTCCAGTTTTGGGCCACCCACCACAAAAAAAAAGGCATGGAGGGGCTAGAGCAAGTACAGAGAAGGCAACGGAGCTGGTGAGGGGTCTGGAGAATAATGGGGGAGCTGGGGGTGGTCGGCCTGGAGAAAAGGAAGTTGAGGTGAGACCTTCTTGCTCTCTGCAACTCCCTGAAAGGAGCTGGACTGGTGAAAGGACAGACTCCCAGGGGGTGGTCGCTCTCTTCTCCCAAGGAACAGGCAATGGGACAAGAGGAAATGGCCTCAAGTCGCTCCAGGGGAGGTTCAGATTGGAGATTAGGAACAATTTTTACCCTGAAAGGGTTGTGAAGCCTTGGCAGGGGCTGCCCAGGGCAGGGGTTGAGGCACCATCCCTGGAGGGATTCAGAAGATGGGCTGACACAGTGCTGAGAGACAGGGGTTAGTGATGGGTTTTATCAGAGTTGGGTTGATGGTTGGACTCGATGATCTTATTCTAACCTGGATAGTTCTATGATTCTATGTTTTTTGGAACACCATAACTCCTTTCATTTACACTGATGATGCCAAACCACCCATGAACCAGAATGAAGCTGCCTATGAAATCTCTTTCCACCAGTCAAACCGCAGCAGAACCAGTGAACAACACCCACAGCTCTACGAGACCTCAGCTCCGTAAACCACTAAGGACGTAATACACAGTTGTTATCTAATTAAAGCCCTTCACATTGTACATCTCTTAAGTAAATTCTCACAATGACTCACCACAACAGATGCTAAAAAGCTCACTGCAAACAATCAACTGGATTTAAAAGTTCAAGAGGCCCAGGGAACAACTGGATATTGCGACTGGCCCCACACCTTGGAAGTAATTCTAAGCATTAAATCAAATCTGAGCTACTGTAAATGAAGTACATGCAGAGAACAGGTCAAATCATTTCAACAGGAACCACAACATCCTTCATTTTAGAGTTTGTACCACAGCCTAAAGCTGATCCACGCTTTCCACACGATGCTAACTGTGGCAGACTGGAGCTTTTTGGGCTGTGTCCAGTTCTGGGCACCTCAACACAAGAGAGATATCAAGGTGCTGGAGCGAGTGCAGAGGAGGGACACGAAGCTGGTGAGAGGCCTGGAGAATAAGGGTTATGAGGATCGATTGAGGGAGTTGGGGTTGTTTAGTTTGAGGAAGAGGAGGCTGAGGGGAGACCTCATCCCTCTCTACAACTGCTTGAAAGGGCATTGGAGAGAGGTTGGTGCTGGTCTCTTCTGACGGGCAATGAGCGACAGAACAAGAGGGAATGGCTGCAAGCTGCAGCAGGGTAGGGTTAGGCTGGACATGGGGAAACAGTTTTTCCCAGAGAGAGTGGTCAGTCAGTGGAATGGGGTGCCCAGGGAGGGGGTGGAGTCCCCATCCCTGACTGTGTTTCAGAGTAGACTTGATGTGGTGTTGAGGGATCTGGTGTAGGGGAGAACTTGTAGAGTAGGGCTGATGGTTGGACTCCATGATCCCAGGGGTCTCTTCCAACCTGAATGATTCTATGATTCTATGATTCTATGAAAAGACGACGATGGATGACTGACACCTGCCACGTTCATCTTGGAAGGGACAAAAAAAAGAAGAGAAAGAGACTCAGCTTAAACATTTCAGCCATTTCCAGGAATGAAAGTAGGAATAAGTGTGGTTTTCCTGAGGTTTTCAAACTTCCTCCCCTTAGGAACACCATGCAATACCAATGCACTTCACAACGGTACCTAAAATCTGGCATTATTAACAACCAAGTTTTCATTTGGGGGAAGAAGATATGGGGTTTGGGCATCCCCCCTGCCGCCACGGTAGGAAGCAAAGGGCGTGATTTGATGGCACTGAAGTACGTGTTCTTAAGAGTAGGAAGTTTTCTATAAAAAGGAAAATATCAGGCAAAAATCTGACCTCAGGTCTGCAAAGAACTGGCTGATTATCCGACTGCCGTTACCCGACCTCGATGGGAAACACCGACACAAACTCCACTGTAAGACCTAGACGTTAAGGCAAACACAAACCCCCAGATCTTTCCAACTGCAAGAAAAAAAAAGGGACTTTTACCACATCAACATCTACTGGGAAAAAAAAGTATAGTCATATGCTGGTAAAGTTCCTCAAATGCCATTAGGATTTTATGTTCTGTTTTGTTGGGTTTTTAACACAGCAGAGGCTATGTTAAAGAGAGGTGTTTATCTTAGGCTCGTTCTCCATCGCAGCTTTGACTCGGCTACAAATCCAACCATGAGGAGCAATTTGAGTAAAAATCATCACAAAATGAGAGATCACCACTCTAAGAACGGGAAGAATGACAGAGGAACATACCAGGTGGTCCTGCAGAGAGATCAGATCCACGTCCCTCATAAATAAAACGGGCTTCAGAGAAGCAAATTTGAGCGTGACTTGGGGAACGTGAAGGACCAGGAGAGTATTGGAAGTGCCCTTTTCCCTGCTGGGGTATCACAGGGTTTCACTGCTGAGGAACAAACTGGGTTTCACTGCTGAGGTACAAAACTACCCAAAAAGCACACCAAGAAATCATTCTGGTATCCACCTAAACCAGGTGGAAACCGCAGTAAAGTTTTTGAATTTTTAAAAAGCACTCGGAAAATCTGGAGCAGTGCATTAAAAATAAAACAAATAAATAAAAATCACCATATATATTTGATTGAAGAATTTTAACGGGAACAGAACCTGTGAAAAATCTGATTTACATAACAAAATTCTACTTGGTGCTAGTATGGGGGGAACAAACCTTCTCAATTCAAGCGTTTGCTGCCATCAAGTGTACACTGCAGAAACGGCAGTCCTACGAAGGATACTTCCCATTCCAGTCAAAAATCAGCTACTGGACTACACCTGAGGGCACTCCAGACCTCAGACAGAAGGGACTGAAGTTTGAAAGACTGCCAATCTAACATGAATTCTTCCCTCAGTACAGATTTCAGAGCTGATACTACTATCCCTCCAACAGGACACAAACTCAACTCGGTTACACGGGCTACGTGCCTTTCGCTGCTCGAAGATACAAAGCTAAGAACTCAGGGGATAAATGGTACCTGGCCTACAGGAAATAAAGTGATCTCTCTGGTTCTTTCTCACTACCAACACCATGACATCTCCAGAGAAGAAATGGTGGTGGGCAGTCGTCTGAAGTTCTCACCCGTCCACAAGGCTGCTTCTGGCTCACATTCAGAAAAAGAAAGGGGAAAAAAGAAAAGGGGGAGAAAGGNATTTCTGTCCATAGCTAGCCAGCCTGGATTTCTCTGGGCACTGGCAACAGCAGCTTCTCAGCAGAGCTTTGCCTGGCCAATAACTTGGAGACAAAGTGCTTACGCCTTCGTTGCTAAAGCCACAGAACTCATCTGCACCAGGAACTCTGCACTTGCTAACAAGCTTATTTTTAAATTCTTGAAAATAAAAGCAGATCTGACCTTCTCCATGCTCATTTTCTCTGGCATCACAATGATACAGCGGTAACCCTTCACTGCTGCAGCCAAGGCCAGTCCAATTCCTGAAAGCAAGCACAGACATGTAGAGCACACAGTGAGGAGCAACAAAGAAGAAACTCCACCATGCTAGCTTTGGCATGCCCTGACTTTAATCAGATTTTCACCAGAGGCTTTAGAGTACATTGTCCCTAGAGGGATGGCAAAGGGAGTATTTGTGGCTACCAGGGAGAACTGGATTTACAGATGCTGCTAGTTCTTTGAGGATCACAGCCAACAGAAAGTTTAGCCAAGGGTGGAAAAACTTGACATGTGCAAACTCCTACCTTTACCACATGCACATCACCTTCCTCCTGTCTCACCCACTTTGTTTTTACAGCTTTAAGCTAAAGAAGACAAGGGGAAAAAGGGGGAAAAGGGGGAAAAGGGGGGAAAAGGGGAAGAGGGGAAAAATAAGTTGCAGTGACCTAATCATCTGTTCATTTCCTCTAAATTAGGGAATAGAATAGTTCAGGAAGAAGGAAAAAATAGCATAAAATAGCACAAAACTAGTGTATTGATTTTATTTTATATCATTCAGGAATTTCCATGGAACAAGGGAACTGGCACCTACATTTTTCGAGTGGGTTGCAGGCCATTCATGAAAGATGGGTGCAAGACCGATTTAGGAGGCATCCTGTGGATTCAGGTAGTTACTGTGGGGGGAAAAAGCTCATCCTGCTCTCTCTCATCTCGGTCTGCTCTGTCTCTATATCCAGCTGTGACACACACATCCAGGGCTTTAAAAATCCTCCAATTTGTGTCATGCTCCTCGTACAGACACCTCCAATCACACTGGAAAAAGGAAAAAAAAAAAACAAAACAAACAAACCAATTCTAAACCAATTATTCAGATGTGCTCCAGATTCCATTTGAACTCCCAGAAAACATCAGTTCTGTGTGTACACAGGACAGAAAAGCACATCTATACAGTACAGGCAATTACAGCACTCAGAATATCATTGCAGTAATTAGGAAATGTGGTACTTGACAGCACTTGTGGGAAGTTGGCAGGGGTTGTAGCTTTGATAGTGGAACTGCACCGAAAACACAGCAAAAAACCCACCACGCTTACGAAACACTACAAGCTGACAATATTCACACAAGCACCAAACAAACGCTGGAAGGAAGGATGTCAGTAAAATACAAACAAGCAGAAATCCCCCCAAATCCCCTATTTCCATTCAGACTCGGAGCCACTGCACTGCCTTTAAATATGACACAGTTCAAAAGGCTTGTGGGTGACTTGTGGGTGACTTACCTCTAGGCTGTCTTCATCTGAAAACCTCATCTGGTGAGGTTCTCTAAATTCTCCAGTCAAATATTTCCAATAATAAAAATACAGGCCTGGAATATCAAGATGGGGGCAAAGCAATCAAATCCTAGCAGTCAACAGGATGCCCAGGAGCCAGCAATGTGCCCCGCTGGCCAAGAAGACCAATAGCATCCTGCACTGCGTCAAGAAGAGTGCGACCAGCAGGTGGAGGGAGGGCATCCTCCCACTCTGCTCTGCCCTGGGGAGGCCACATCTGGAGCACTGGGACCAGTTCTGGGCTCCCCCAGTTCAAGAAGGACAGGGAACTGCTGGAGAGGGTACATCGTAGGGCTACAAAGATGATGAGGGGCCTGGAGCATCTCTGTGCTGAAGAAAGACTTAGGAACTTGGGTCTGTTCAGTCTGGAGAAGAGAAGGCTGAGGGGTGATCTGATCAGCACCCATAAATACTTGAAGGGTGGGTGTCAGGAGGATGGGAACAATTTTTTCTCAGTGGTGCCCAGGGACAGGACAAGAGGAAATGGGCACAAACTTTAAACATAAAAAGTTCCATCTGAACATGAGGAGGAACTTACTTGCTGTGAGGGTGGCAGAGCCCTGGCAGGGGCTGCCCAGAGGCTGCCCAGTCCAAACCCCCCTGGACACGTTCCTGTGGGACCTGCTGTGGGTGACCCTGCTCTGGCAGGAGGTTGGACTGGATGATCTCTAGAGGTCCCTTCCAACCCCAGAGCACTCTGTGACTCTGTGAAAATACCCATCTCCTCCTCCTCCCCCGCCTCCCCTTCTTTTTTTTTGTTTAATTCTAAGAAGAAACAAGAAATCCAACGAGACGGCTCCTTGCACGTGTACAACTTACAGACAACTTTTTAAGACACCCCTCCCCTCTTTCTGCAACCTGTGCAGAGTTAATATTTTTTGGAAAGAGCTGTCAAGGAACACTGAAAAAAAAAAAACAGCATGGGGCTAATTTGCAGCGAGTAAGATAAACTGTTAAATTCAAAGAGTCCTCTGGGATCCCAATGCACGTGGCCAAACCAGGGATTCGTGATCACGGCAGCTCAGTCTGGAGGCCTAGAATGTGGGAATTATGTGCTATTGTGTGTATCATTTATACAGAGCAAAGGCTTTGTTTCCTATGTTTTCACCACACTCACGGTGTGTTAGCAAGCACGGTTTAGATTAGATGTGGTTTAAGATTAGATGTGGTGTTGAGGGATCTAGTGTAGGGGAGAACTTGTAGAGTGGGGCTGATGGTTGGACTTGATGATCCCAGGGGTCTCTTCCAACCTAAATGATTCTATGATTCTATGATTCTGCACATGGCTTGGACAGAACTTGATACCACCACTAGATGGAAACCTGAATTACCTTTTAAACACAACTCTGGTTCTGCTCCTCCTGGTGTCTGCCCATCCCCATCTGCTTATCGAGGGATCAGGCTGCCACCAGCCAGCACTCATCAGGAAAGCATCCACGGGCAGGCATCCACAAAACTTCAACAGTGCCTTCAAATCATAAATATTGGTTCTGTTTTACTGTAAATCAGGACCCTGCTCATTTCCCAAACCAGTGCTGCTCAGTGCAAGGAGTAAACCCTACCGTGTGCTACAGATTTACCCCACTTCTACAGCAATTCAAACTTCTCAGTCTAAGTATAGAATCATAGAANAAACTAAACACTCCCAACTCCCTCAATCGATCCTCATAACCCTTATTCTCCAGGCCTCTCACCAGCTCCGTGTCCCTCCTCTGCACTCGCTCCAGCACCTCGATATCTCTCTGGTGCTGAGGTGCCCAGAACTGGACACCAGACTCAAGGTGTGGCCTCCCCAGTGCTGAGTATAACCAATAAAACTTGCTGAACCCTTCCAAGAAATATCAGTTGGGATTTAAACTGATAAGACAAAGGGGACTGATAATAAAAAAGGGACTAATAAAAACTTCATCTAACAGCAGGCAGGGTTACCAGGACGGCCCTCTGAGGAGCTACATGCAGTACCTACAGGATCATGTAGAGGTAATTGGCACAGCAACCCAACAGAAGCATGGAGTTCTGATGCCACAGCTGATGGCATTCTGAATTCAGAGAATACAGTAAAGGTCTAAAACAAAACCTTGCATTTGACTCTAAGTCTTGTTTTCCATCAAACCCAGACCACACCGTTCCTGAAACAGGAGGGGGGGAGGGAAAGGCAGTGTGTTCTACACATAACGAAGTTAAAGGAAGGAAGTTAATCAAATGCTGTCTCACACCAACACGACCTACACCAGAAAAAGAGAAAAGAAACCCCACAAAACAAAACAAGGTGTCTCTAGCCTTAGCAGTGGGCACTGGAATCTGGAAGAGGGTGCTGCTGCTCTCCAGAGGAGAAGCACCAAATGCCACTTCAAGCCACCCCGCGTCACCCCAAGTCTCTCTGCATCGGGAGGCTCCAAGACCACCCGGATTCTATGGGGAAGAGGAACAGACACCAGCTCCTACTTCTAAACCCCAGCTGAAAGAGCAGTGGAAGGATGGAAGTGATGCCATCATACACAAAGGGTGTTATTACCATGAAAATCTGTGATAGGGATCCATGTGCTCAACCTTTGCCTTTATTTTTTTTCCATCAAAGGGACAATGGCACGTGAGCGCTGGTTCAGGAAACTCACCCAATCAGGGGTGAACAAAGGCAAAATTACCATTTCACACAGATAAGCCTTCAAGTCCCAAAGCAAAGCAGGCCACCAGAGACGCCAGGTCAGGGCAGAAGGCTGATTTCCTGCGGCTGGTCAGACCCCAAATCCCAGGTGCTCCTCCATTTATCAGCCACGACTCCCCGGCTCTCGGAAAAGTGAGAAATTCTTTCCTGCCTTTTGAGAAGTATCAAAGAAAATAGAGGAAATTGTCTACAATTTAGCTCTTACAAATTAATACCCAGTGAACACCCTAAGTGGGGGCTAAATACATAAGTCTCAGTAGGAATTTACTCTTAATAAGAAGGTTTTCATCCAGATAGCCATAAAAATCACTAAAAGCAAATTCCAATGTATCCGGTAATGTTACAAAGAAATACTACTCTCAAATCCTATTTCACAACTTTTATTAAAGTCGTAAAATGGCCAAACCCTTGAAGTCATATTTCACTTCCCCCCCAAAAATTGTATTTCTTTGTCAGGCAAAGAAAAGCTCACTTATATAAATGCACTTCACTGAAACCGAGAGCAGGATACAGAAAGTCAGTAGCAATTTTAGACTTATGCAACCTATATATTTGCTGAAAGACAGTCCAAAGGGCAACCCACACCTCCCATTCCCGTCCCAGTCCAACCCCAGCACTGGCCACAGCTTCCTCTTCCACCCACCCAACTTTCTTGGGCTATTTGCTCTTCAAATTCTCCTTTCAACAGCTCAACTCATTGGGTGCCAGAAGCTTATAAATAAATCAAGAAGGGAAAGGAGGATCACACTAGCCCAAAGAATTAAGAAATAATAATAATAAAAAAAACATCTATAAGTGTATTCACTCACAAGCAGAATATGTGTCCTGAGATATGAGACCATCCCATGATCTTTTCTTTTTTTGTTTTTAATTTTACCCATATAACACCTAGATTTGTTACAGGAATGAAAAAAACCCATCCACTCTCTTCTGAGCATCCAACAGCAGATGCCAGCTCCCCAAATCAGTGTCAGTTCATTTGAAAGCTTCTAAAAAGGCTTCCAGAGTCGAGAGTGTCCAAAGCATTTCAAAGGCAATTTATTCAATCTGTTAGATGTGAGAAAATGTCACGTAATTCTGCAGAATAACTCTGCTCCTCTCAAGATAGTCCAGACCTTCCTGCCTACAGGGTCAGGCTTTTTAAGCAAGCTAAGTACAAAATGGTCATTTTCAAAATTAAAAGAAGAATTAAATTATGCAAACCAAAACAATCACTGAAATTATTTGGCTGAGTATTTTGCATTGTATCATTTTGTAACCTGGAATAAAGTAATGGATATTCTCTTACTGTTACCCACCCTTAAGTAGGCATTCTGAGCAGCCACCATGGGAGTTGGAAGAATGCTGAACTGATTCACTTCTGTCAACATTAATTCAATAGCATTCCCAGGCAATAATCACTATCAATCTAATTATATCAGCCATCTCCTGTAAATGAGTACCAATTATTTCAATTAAAATATTAAATATTTAGAAAATAGAAAGGAACATACATTAGTAATTTATGCACTTCATTTGAATCTCCCTGAATAACCCTAATTCCTGAACACCAAAGTTTGCTTTCTTTGCCTCCCCCCTTAATACCTTCCAGGGGGCTTTCAAGGCATAATCCATTGATCCAACACCAATGAAGGGAAGAACACAGAATGTATATTGTTCTGCTTTTACTTGCAGGCTATTTCTCTCGGTCTCATTCACTTCAGAACTCTTACAAGAATATCCAAAGGATAGTTCTGGTGTATCTAGTGTTATAACAGAGGATGCAGGTTCATCTCCTGTATCGTACGTGCAATCGACACAAACCATTCCCTTACTAACAGGGTATCATTTGGAAGCCTTTCTCCCCTTTTCTTCCCCCTGTTTCTTATCTAAGTTAATCTTAGAAATTCCCCTGTAATGTTCAACCTGCTCTTGTCTGGACTGTAAGGATATCCAAAACGCCTGTAACCCTCTTTGGGAATAAAGCTGAGCATCCAGGCGCTGCAATGAGATCTGCCACGGAACAGAACCAAATATTAAAGAATTGGGGCAATATTAGGAGTTACAGCTGCTTGAATGCCCTATAAAATTAAGACTCCTTTCATAGCCATCTTTAAAACTTTTTAACAGTAAAATCCTACAGGTTTTTCACCATGTTTCTCGAGAAATAAGGGGAATTTGCTCAGCTGATTTTCTCTGACAAACAATGTGCCCAGTTCCCTTGAATCAGCCATGATTTAAATACCAAGGGGAAAAAAAAAAAGCCAAAAACATTTGGTGCAACCATAGTGCAGTCAAAACGCCAGGCTGGCAACTAAACGATTAGCAAATATGAACCAAACTGGAGGACAAGAAAGCACACCACAAATACAGACTTATCAACTAGTCTATTCGAGCACACACGGGTCTGACTGTCCCGTAAAAGAGCCTGAAGAGTTTTAACAAAAGTCAAGTGGTTTCACGTTAAAATAAGTCATCCCAGGAAGTTTTCATTCAAAAAGCACGTAGGGTGGCTCACTGAGATGACACTTCATGGTAAAGTCCTTAATCAAAGTCAAGAAATATCAATGCAGTTGACATAACCATCATCTTTACCCTCCGGTGAATATACATCAAGATACATTATTTTAATACAAAATCAAGAATGCTGGTTTTTCTGTATCGTGAGACGTCACACCACTCTGTACCAAACACCCTCCAGGCAACAGGAGACACGAGGAAAGAACTTTCCCAGGTGGAAGCTGAATATTGACATCCCTAGAGTGCATACAGTAAAGAATGCACATACCAAGTTGGGTAGAAAAGTGCCTGACACGTGCAACGTGCCCAAATACTGCTAACAGAGCTGTAACTTTGCATTTCCCCTCCTCCCCCCAAAACCGGCTAAAACCTGACAGGGAATAGAGGCATCGTTTCGTGTTAATGTTGGAGCGATTTGTTGGAGGGTTTGGGTTTTTTTTTGGTTGGTTGGTTTGGCTGTGGGGTGGGTTTTTTGAATAGAAAGAAGTATGGAGGAAAGAAGTAGTTACGGTTCACCAACGCGAAGGAGCAAATCCCAGCACGGAGCGACTCACGGGACACCCTCCAAGAACCGGGCGCTTCGTCGGTGTGTGCTGCAAGAACCATGCTACAGCCTCCACTTGCTGATTCAAAGCGTCCTGCTGCCCAGGAAGGGTGCAAAGAGGATTCCGAAGGGATTTGGAGCCTCTCCAACTCATCGACAACCTGCCCTTCCTCAAGTTACCTGGTCCAAGCCCTCCAGGGAGCGGGAACCACAGCACGGCGTAAGATTCAGCGAGTCCCACAGGCCACAGATGTGGAAAGTCTGCTTGAAATCCCAACCTCGAAAGAGGCTGCTACTTGAGGGAGAAAAACAAAAAATCCCATCCCAGGACAAAACAAAACTTAAAAGATGAGAAGAGCCCCGTTAACTCGGTGCTAATACCTCCCAGCATCTCCTTAGAAGACAGACATATCTGCGACGCTCTTTATTACAAAACAGTTATTAAATTTGCTTCCTTTCCTTGAACACATCACAGCTAATAGCACTAAATGTCAGGTTTCAAAATTCAACTTCTGTTCCCCGCAGCCTAATTTTTCTCCCCGGTTTTTCCCTTTCATCTACTTTTAAAACCGCGAAACATTTTCACTATTTGTTTACTTCCCAGATACGGCGACGGATAATCCACCGTAAACATTTCCTTCCTTTTCTAAAACTATTTTAAGGAAGATTTTCAGCACTGGAAATAGCAACCTGCAACTTGTCTTTTTAGCTCACGTTAAAACTGGAAGCAGCGACGCGGAAACACTCTGGCAATATCAAGAAAACGGTAATTGAGAATTACAATAGCGTCAGGCATTCCAGAGTTAGGTACAAATTTTCCCGATTTGGGGACCTATCAGTCAGCAAGCGGCGATAAACCACGCTTATTCCATTCCTCAGAATCACACAGAATCACCAAATCCTGATCCCAACCTTTTGTGCTTGGAAAGGACCTCTGAGATCACCGAGTCCAACAGCAGGCAGCGTTCTCCCTGCTGATGCCACGGAGCTGCTTTACCTCCACAATCTCAGGTGGAAGGGATGGGTCAGATCTCCCCCCCTGTTACCCTCCTGTTGGTAAACTGGGAAGGACTGGACACTGCTAACCATCCCCCAGGGGCAGAGCAGAACACAATTTTCTTCCACAGAAAGGAAAACAGGCTTGAGATTCAAAAGTGATACCAAACTGGTAGATCAATGAGCATCAAAGCTCATGGGAATTAGCTTTCAATAGTATAATAATAATGGGGAATTTGTCTATCAACCTGTCTCCTGCAGTTGTTTTCCTGCTTTAATTGAAGTTTTTTTCCTCTGGGATGTTATTCCTCTGTGTGGATTTGGTTTTTTTGGGGGGTGTGTGTGGTATCTGTCCATACACTGAGTTCAGTGCCTCAGGACTCTCCCTCCTCTGCTCCTCCTCAACCTTCTTACACCCTAAGGACTGGTGAGTGGTCGCTGTTCTGGGGGAAAACCAGTTCAGGGGGAAAGAGGATGTTCAGGAGAGAACACGTTTCTTCAGGAAATACTCTGAAAACGGCTCAAAAATTAAATACGAGTTCACAGAGGAGCTATTTACACCCATGTACTTAGCTAATTGTAATGAATACAATTATTGCACACAAATCTATATATACACATTTATATCATGCATTATTATAAGTTATACAGATAATTTTGTGTATGTATTTTTACACATGTATATATAGATATAGCTAATGATATAATTGTTGTCACTCTGTTATATATACCTGTGCGTGCACAGTTAATAACCACAGGTAGATGAGGCAAGGAAACGAGAACCATAAAAGATAACCTGCCCAGAGACACAGAATTAAGACGAATTTCCTAATTCTGCCACCAGTTCGCCCTTCAGGGGAACGTACCAGAGGAAGCCAGGCAACACCTCCGGGTTAACTAGCTGCGACTGAGCTAACAGGCATCTTCTACCTCCTTTCCTATGGCACCTTTCCTTCAACAACGGGTTAGGACAGGGCTGGCGAGGCTCCAGCTGAAGAAGCCGGTCCCCTTTTCCCGGGGCGGGCCGCCGGCAGCGAGGGCCGGGCCCGCCGCCCGCCGCCCCC
>VZTM01032185.1:206554-235032 GCA_013400555.1 Jacana jacana
AGGAGGCCTGAGGCGGCCGCGGCGGGGGCGGGGCGAGGGGGCCGAGCTGCGGGCAGGGCCCGGGGAGAGCCGGGACGGGGAAGGATCACAGTCAAAATCGAAAAGAAATGTGTTAATTTTTCAGCTCTGTTTTCATCCACCAGAAGAAAGAGCCGGTGCGGTGCCTCCAGCTTGGGGGGGTCGGGGAGGCCTCAGCGCAGGAAGGACTTGGACCTGTCGGAGCGGGGCCAGAGGAGGCCACAGAAACGATCAAACGGCTGGAACGCTTCTGTGAGGACAGGCTGAGAGAGTTGNTTTACACCTGGGTAGAATTTGGTTCAACTGAGTTTGTCCATTAAACCCAATCTTCATATAGCTTAAATTTGATTTATCTGCATTTTTAAGCATGGGTGAGAGATGACAAGAGCCATAGGTTATAGATTCACTTTTTCCCACTGGCAGTCCCCAGTTCTCCTCCTGCCTGTGATGCTCTTGGGATGGGTGGATGGTTGCTCCAAGCCCCTTCCAACCTGGCCTTCAAACCCTCCAGGGATGGGGCAGCCACAGCTTCTCAGGGCAACCTGGGCCAGGCTCTCACCACCCTCACACCAAAGAAGTTCTTCCTAATATCTAAATCTTGCCTCTTTCAGCTTAAAACCATCACCCCTCATCCTATTGCTCCACTCACGATCGCTTCATCATCAGTACTCACAGTATCCGTGCCACAGCTTGAGTCCAGACACAGTTTTAGCTAACGGGCATGAGTGCAGCTCCTCCACTCGCATCTTGCAAGCACCTGCCCCTGCTGGGCCTGGGGGCATCTCTGCTGCTGCCCCCAGCAGGGCCTGGCAGCCCTCCTTGGCTTGCACCACAGAAAGAGGCACCTCAGGAGAGGGACTCATCCCACCCCTTTTGGGCAAGTGGAAGCAATTTATTCCTTACTTCTTTTCAGATGAGTATAGAGGAGTGTAGGGGGCTATATGTGATTTAGATACCCCATAAAGGGTGCTTCTGTATCCGATGGGGCTTTTGAGTGCTGGCTCAGTGTTAGCGATGCTGAAATCAGAGAGGATGCTCCAAAGATCCCACAGTATCCGCACTGCCTTCGGATCTGAGGAGGCAATATCAGCTCTGCCTCAGAGCATCACAAAGGTAGGCAGAGGGGCTTAGCCAATACACTACATCCTTATTTATGTGCCCAGGACTCCTGGAGCAGCACCTCAGCCTTTTCCCAAGGGGATTACTCGAGAAACTTGTTGTAAAAAACGTAGGTGGAGAGCGCTGCAGTCGCATTGCCAGCCCTCTGAGCCAGCAGCCAAGCAATGAAAAATAGAAGAGAGATTTCAAGCCCGTGAATCTGCCAGAGTGGCCCCATTGTTTGCTGCAGTCCCAGCTCCAGAAGCAGAAAGGCTGGAGGAACATTTCCATGGTGGGGGTTTCTGTTATTATTTATTTTGCTGGTAATCTGTTGACTAAAGAAGCTGAAGTATTTATTGAGCTGTTATAATTGCTGTAATTTTTAAAATTATCAAGAGCATCCTGAGAGGAATTCTTTTTGTGAATCAAAATAAATGATTAAATGCAGAATGCAACAACGTGGTATTTCTTTCCAGAACTGTTGCTAGTCCTGACAAAGCTAAACTATATTGTCATCTCCTTAAAAAAACAAACAGGATAATCTGCGATCTCCTCTAAACTGGGGGTAAATGTTAAAGTATGGTCTGATTTCCTACGATTAAAAAAGCCCAGGATAGTCCTGTCCCACGTTTCCTGCTTTCACATGTGCAGATCACAACAGAAACGCATCCCGAACTGCAGAGCTACGAAGCTTTCAATGAAACCCTCTCAAATATTCGAAGAGATGCGAGACAGTTCCTTTTCTGCCTCCTGTTCCAGACCAAGGCAGGCTTTTTGGGATTGAGGAGCCAAGCCAGAGATCTGTTGTGACGGCACAAATTGCCTGTTAAATATTCTGCAGCATCCCCCAGTGTGCCTCGTGAGCTGAAAAGGCGCAGAATTATCCCTTCTTTGTGGGGAACAACTGCAGGATGAATAGTTTGGTAAAGGGCTTAGAGCACGCTACGGGCGATTGGGGGATTCATAGGAGGCTTCTGCCTCTACGGAGCTGGAGTAGAGCCTTGTGCCTGATTCAAAGGGAGCAAAACCAGTCCCAGCACGGGACCGTCTGCTTCAAAACCCACCGAAGTGTTGGGCGTGCAAGCTGTTAGACACGGATGTTGTTTTAAACTGGACCATCTCTTTCCCCAGGGTGTGGGGAAACACAAGCTGATGAAGGTTCTCCTCCCCCTCCACTCTGCCCTGGTGAGACCCCGCCTGGAATATGGTGTCCAGTTCTGGGCCCCTCGGTTCCAGAAAGACAAGGAACTGCTGGAGAGAGTCCAGGGCAGGGCTACCAAAATGACGAAGGGAGTGGAGCATCTCCCATAGGAGGAAAGGCTGAGGGAGCTGGGTCTCTTGAGCTTGGAGGAGAGGAGACTGAGGGGGGACCTTATTAATGTTTATAAATATGTAAAGGGTGAGTGTCAGGAGGATGGAGCCAGGCTCTTCTCGGTGACATCCAATGACAGGACAAGGGGTAATGGGTGCAAGCTGGAACAGAGGAGATTCCACTTCAATATCATAGAATCATTTAGGTTGGAAGAGACCCTTGGGATCATCAAGTCCAACCATCAGCCCTACTCTACAAGCTCTCCCCTACACCAGATCCCTCAACACCACATCTAATCTACTCTGAAACACAGTCAGAAAAAACTTTACAGTGAGGGTGAGGGAGCACTGGCAGGGGCTGCCCAGGGAGGTGGTGGAGTCTCCTTCTCTGGAGACATTCCAAACGCCCCTGGAGGCGTTCCTGTGTGACCTGCTCTGGGTGTTCCTGCTCCAGCAGGGAAATTGGACTGGAGGAGCTTTCGAGGTCCCTTCCAATCCCTGATATCCTGTGATTCTGTGAAGATACCAGCCACATTTCCTGTGGAGACAGCTGCCTGCCCGGGTCTGGCCCGCAGCGAGAGCACAACGGATGATTTTCATTCAAAAGCTGCATTTCGGTGAGTGGGAAAATACTATGCCGTAATGAAAGTTGTTTGGTGTAACTTGTCAGGGGGCCTTCAGGTCCTTACGTAGGCATCTCCCAGCAGGATGAAACTAAGTCATGAAAAGTGTTTCTTGGGAAATAAACGAAGTGGAGGACACATTTTGGAAGGGAGAGACAGCCAGCCCTTTCTGGACGTCAGCCAACGGCACGCTTGGCGCGATGAGAGCTTTTGGACGTTGAAAGGAAGCTCTGCTTTGGTTCAGCTTGTGCTCGAGCTGCTCATTCATTGCAGGATTTCTTGTTCTTTCATCTGAAGCGTATGATCTGTATCATCCAAACCACATTTTTTTTGACAGTCCAAAGAAGCGATTCCCGGGGAAGCTCTGCTCGCCTCCTGCAGGCTTGAAAGATGCCAAGAATACTGGAAATCTTCTGAGAGTTTAGCTGCCAGACTCTATCAAGTTTCTGCTTGAACATGTGCGAGCAGAGCTTTGCAGCCAGCCAAAAATAGGCAGCTTCTTCAGGCTGGAGGAGTTCCAGGCTCGTTACATAGACCCTCCTGCTCACCCTCTCCCCACCTTCCTCCCTGCAACTCTCCTCTCCTTCATCCAGAGCCAAATTTCAAAGCACTGAGGCACCAGCACTTCTCAGGTGAGGGGCTGGGAAAGAAGGAGAAGGATCGCCAAGAACCATGTGCAGAAACATCCACTATTCAGTTCAAATTTTCTCAAAGGCTTCAACTCAGTCAACAGGTCCAAAATTGAAATTTTGGGGGCAGAATGATTAAAGAGCATCAAAACTCAGTGTAATGACAAGCCAGATATTTTCAGGGGGGGAATCCTACCCCTTCACCTGTAGGCAGCGGTGCCAAATCGGACTGTGAGCTGGAAATCTTCTTTGTCCTGAAGGCCTTAAGAATGCTTTCAGCATTCAAAGAAAACACCCAAAAGATGGCTTATATTACAAAACAATTTTGCTACTTTTGAGAATCCAAACAGAAATGGAAAGGGTCAATATTTGGAATCACTGTGTGTCTTCTTTGTTTCTGAACAACCTTTCTTAAAGGGGTTCATAATTGCGCTGCTAACCCACTTGGTCACTCTGCCACACGGGCTGTTCTCTTCAACTGCATTAAAATTCTACAAAAGATGCGATATTCTCCTCTTACCTCACGTAAGTACAGTTTGAAAGCACATGGTTTGTTATTCCAAATATAATACAAACTGTGCCCCCCCCCCCTCCCATTTCACGAGTGAAGCTTTGTTTTCCTGGTCTGCTTAGGAAGCCATTGTAAAACTTACAGCTTCCACAAACCCATTACAGTTCCTGCCAGAAGAACCCAAAAAGAGCACAGAAATTGTTATGGTGACGGTGGTACCGGAGTGGGGAAGCAGAAGAAGGGAGAAGATGGCCAAGGTAGTTAAATGAATGGTTTGAAAAGATGATACGTGTGTGCAAGTGAGGCCTTTCTGAAGAGCAGCATCTGGGCATCCTGGGAACTCCAGGTGACATGTCCCGGAGTCTAAACCCAGGGAATAAAACTAGCCAGGCCACCTCGCTTCTAAGCTTTTAGCCCAGCTCCGCATTAACCCAAGGGGAATTCAAAACACAACATAAACATGTGTTTAAACGAAGTTAGAAGAAAGCCTGCTGTCCTGTCTCCTGTTTTAATTAAATGTGTTTTATATGAAAAGCATAGCTTACAAATGCAAGCTCTGCGGTTTCTCTGGCAGCATTGCAGCTCTGTGTAAACACACTATAGTATTATTTTGTTTGCTTTCTTCCCTAATTAAGTTTTAAAAGTTTCCTCAGCTCTCTGTGTGGCTGCTTCAGTTTTGGCAGCGGTACCGTGGCAAAGGGGACTGGGAAGACGACTGTGCTTTCTATTTCTCCCTCCTTCCACCAACAAAACCAGTCACAGATCAATTGGAAATCTCTTCTTGGTTCTTCTTTTATAAGATATATAGATACCAGTCTACACAACCTATGGGTCACACCAGCATGGGAGCCCAGACCTTCCCAGTGGGAGAGAAACGGAGCAGCTGACTGCACTGGTCACGGGAGGCACAGCTGCAAGCACATTGCCAAGCAGAAATCAGAGCTGATTTGCAAAATTTGAAGCCAAACACAAAATTGCCATCCTTTGAGGGTGTTTGGATCCCTCCTTTTACCGTCCTATTGGCTCTGGGGGAGGGTTTGAGTTCAAGGCTTTGCTGTAAAACTGTGAGCATCCCAGGAATTCGGATCGTTGCCTGCTCTTTGCAAAAAAGCACCCGTAATCCGACGTCATTTGTCATTTTGGCATAAAAAATATGCTATTGGCAAAGCACAGTCCCCATCTCAGGTTCTTCTCAACCCTTTGATAGCCCTCTGAATGCATCCCCCCTGTCCAGATACTGGCCGAGCACTGGGATACTTAATGTACTGGGATGCCGTGCCTTGAAACACTTGGCATCCCCTTCGATGCGAAGCACTAGATGGACATCTCTTGTCCCCGTCCAGTTCCTGATGTTGTAATCCATCAGGAAAACAAATCTGACATGGAACTGCTGAGCTCTGTAACTGTTTGTGTCTGTTTGTTGTGTCCCCAACCCTGAAACTCAGCACCCCATTGTAGACTGGGGGGGAGGGTGGTATCTGGACTGTTACTAGCCCTGGGTGTATTATTGGCTGGATCTGGTAATATTTGGGGTTACATTTCTCAGTAGTCAGGATTTCACTTTGTGGTTTCTTGGTATAACATCACATACGAATGGTTAGGATTCAGGATGGAACTATAGGATACCACATGAAAAAAAAAAAAGAAAAGGCAGCTTTAACATAAATATTGGAGGTTCCTTAAACCCGTTTCATCCCTCGGTGCTATCGCTGTTCATCAATTCCCCCCTCCACCCCCCTCCCACACCCCCTGGGGGCAGGATCCGTAGCCATCAAAAGGCGTTGCTGCGTTTCTCGGTATTGAAACCATCACATCTGTGAAATATGGGTTTTAATAATGAGCCTACTGCTGCTTGCTCTGTGAATTACGGCCTTGCACTTCTCCTCAACCGTAACAAAAGATACTTAGGAGGTGCCACAGGAGTAGTTTTTAGACTGGCAAGTGACGGTAGCCATCACAAACTCCTCGCCGGTTTGGGAAAGTGGCCTTTGGGGTTTTTTTTCACTTCTTGGAGGCTGGATTTTACACTGAGACGTTGAATGAGAATTTGTTCTGGGGTGCTACAGAGCGGCAGCAGCTCCACAGAAGGCACAAAGCCCTTCAGGTGTAAAAGCAAGCTGCAGGGGAAAAGACACCAACCGTTTCCTTCTGACGTGTTAGATAGCAGGATGGTCACAGGTCCCTTCGAAAGAAAAGAGCTGGAGGCTTTCCACTGATGGGAGACAGCAACTACAAAGTGCCATACCCTCTTCTAGTTTCCTTTTCCTTTTCACTATATATAACTTACATCATTTTTATATTCACTAACCAAGGGCAGAAAAATACCCCGTATCTTTTCAAATCCCCGGCAACGAGTCTTGAGAGTCAAGAGCTTCAGGATGTTCTTCTGGAGCTTGTGGTGAAACCAGCCTTCTGCAGGACTGCTGCTTTTCCTCCCAGCTCTAAAACTCAAATGTCTGCTGCGTCGTGTTGAGAACTCGGGGAATCCCACCTGGGTCTAGGGTAGAGTCTGTCCATCAAATGCCAGGTGGTTTAAGAAGCTGATGTCCAAAATGAAACCCACCTTTAGCCCCAGCTTTAATATCCAGGGAGCCTTGCTGCATTCAAGGGATCAGTTTTTTATGGAGGAGCACAAGCGTGAACTGTACTGGAAGGGATCAATACTTCAGAAATTCTTCAAAAGGACAAGAATTGTACCCCTTCTGTTGTGCAGCTTCATGGATCAGCCCTTCACAGCTTCCAGAGGGCTTTGCCCTGACTCATTTACTCTCTTCCTGCTCTCTCTTTTCAAAGTTATGCCCTGGGAGCAGAACTCCTCATTTAAAACCTGGATTTCAAAGAGCTCTAAAACCCACAGGCATCTCCGACATGTTTTGAAAATTGTTATACCTCTTCAGAGCCCGGGGCAACTTTATCCATGCAGGTCTGGAGTCAGTTGATCCAGCAGGTCTTCAGAGAATACCCCTTCTTTTCAGCCTCCCCGGGAGGACTGCGTATAACACGCTCTGCAATCCACCGGGACGCGTGAAAACACGGCCGTGACAATGACTGCAGGAAAGTCCAGGGTGCAAATGTGGGGTCACTCCTCCCTCCCCACGGAACCGCTCAGCTCCTCAGCTGACCAAACCCACCTGACTGAAATGGGGTAAAGGGCCAGCTTAGAAACGTTTAACGCTAGGGATGGATTAGAAAAAGAGTAAAACCAAGCCCAGAATTGCTTTTGTGACTCTGGAACACAAAATTGTCTTTCTCACTGCCAGTAGATGCTTTTGATTCCTGCTCAGCTATTGTCTGTGTGATACATGTGCTGTTGTACAAGCACAAGAACAGCTATGCCACAGGTAGGCCACTCTGGGAGTATGTGCCTATTTATATATATGTGTATACCTATTTTTGTATAAACGTATATACAGATACATACACCCACACACCCCTCCCAGCACACATACATATGCCCATGCACACACACAAGCACACACAAAACTAGTTATTGTGGCGGTCTGAAGTCATGTACCAAAACCATATTTCCCTGGTTTGCTTTGTAATCAGGGTTTTTTTAAGGTTTTTAATACGGTGACTCTTTTTTTTTCTCTTCCTGGTAATTCATCCCAGTACTTCCCACAATATAAACTGTACCCTGCGCATGCGTACTTGACTTTCACCCACTGCTTTGTGTTTCAGAAAGAGCCTTCAGCTACACCAAGATTGCCTGGGAGTACCACAGCCCCATCCCACCAGTGGGAAACTTGAGGAAATGGGACAAGGGCAAACCTGGGGTTCAGTAAGACCATGGCAGAGGTGGTACAATGACTTCAGACTTTCCTAGTGCTTTAGCCAATAGCTGATATTGTCTCTGAATTTTCATGGAATCATAGAATATTTTGGGATGGAAAGGACCTTAAAGCCCATCCAGTGCCACCCCCTGCCCTGGGCAGGGACACCTCCCACCAGACCAGGTTGCTTCAAGCCCCCTCCAACCTGGCCTTGAACCCCTCCGCAGCTTCTCTGAGCAACCTGGGCCAGGGTCTCACCACCAGCAAAGAAGTTCTTCCCCACATCTCAGCTCAATCACCCCTCTTTCAGGTTAAAACCTTTCCCCTTCATCTTATGGCTCCCCTCCCTCATCAAGAGTCCCCCCCATCTCTCCCAGAGCCCCTTTAGGGACTGGAAGGGTCTCTCTAAGATCTCCCTGGAGCTTTCTCTTCTCCAGGCTGAATGCCCCCACAACTCTCTCAACCTGTTCTCACAGCAGAAGGGCTCCAGCCCTCCCAGCATCTCCGTGGCCTCCTTTGGCCCCACTCCAACATCTCTATGTCCTGATGTTGGTGGTTCCAGAGGTGGGGTCTCCCCAGGGCAGAGCAGAGGGGCAGAATTCCATCCCCTGGAATTCCATACCCTGCTAGCCATGCTTCTGGCGATGCAGTGCAGGGTGCAGGGGGCTTTCTGGGCTGCCAGCACATGTTGCCAGGGCCTGTTGATCTTCTCATCCACCAACATCCACAAGTCCTTCTCCTCGGGGCTGCTCTCACAACTCGCACAACTTTATATTAATCCACACTGTGTCGAGGTGATGGCTTTTGTTAACATCTTCTTTTGGCCAGTACCTCATCACCATGTGATAAATTACCCACACAAAGCCAATGTAAAGTCTATAGGATGGGATGTTTGGTAAAATCTTTCTATATACACTGTAGAGGGTCTCTGGACAAAGGGAAGGCGCAGTTGTGGAGGTTTGAAGTCTTAACCCTAAAACGAATGGAAAGATGTTCCCACAGCTGAGGTGCAAACGCCCCCAGCAGCAAAAGGCTTGAAAGATACTGGTTCTCTCTGATTGATGTTGAGTAACAGAAATATGTCTTAAGGCAAGGTTAGAACGCTCATTATAGAGGGGAAAACAAAACAGCCTTACAAAAAAACTAAGGTTTCCCCCCCTTTACGCTTTAGGAGTTGCAAAATATTCTCCTGGCTCCTCAGTGGCAGCTCGGGAAGGCTCTGTACTGAGTCACTGAGTTCCTGTAAGTAACAACCCTGTCCTAGCCTCCTCATTGGCATGTACTCCTATGCCACCCACATCGAACTCCAAATCTGGATCTGAGGATTGCTGAGCTGTGAAGACTGTATTTGTATAATTCTGCCAGCAACCACCCATATAACCTCAGAAGAATCAAAGAGAACTAAAGATATGCTGAAACATTCAAAAGTCGTTTAAACACCACCTACTGGGAGATGCTCACAGGTTTAAGGGTATTTTATATGCATCCCATTCCTTCCTCTGGTTGGGCTTTTCAGGCTGGAGGGCGATGGGAAAGGGCCAAGGATGGCTGTTTGTGTTTGTTCCTTTAGCAAAAAAATAAAAAAAAAAAAAGACATTTTGTGTTCCATCCAAAGACATTTTGTGTTCCATCCATCTCACCTCCAAACGGTGGTAGGGCAGAACCCAGCGCTGTGCCACGCTGCAGGGCCAGGGGGAAAGCAGCCGAGCCGGCCCACGGGGCCAAAAAGCCTGTTTAAAAAGGAGATGAGGACTAAAAGCTGCTGAGAATAATGAGCGTGGCTGGGCTGTTTACCCATTCCCCGGCCTGCTCATTCACTACCCGGCAATCTGCCCTTCCTCAGTGGGTAAGCGTCTCCTTTTTTCGCCTGCTTGCTGGAAGAAAACTGGAGAGATTTACCCAGGGCCAGGAAGAAGTCAAAGGAAAAGCAGAGCAGCCTCAGCATCCCCACCTCCCTCTCCCCACTTCCCCCCCTCGCCCCCCGACCTGTGGCCAGTTCTGCACATCCCAGAGGACTTTCTTAGTCTATGGGCTTGACAGAAGCTGCTGTAAGGCTGGCAACCGAGTGTTTGACACTTCTGCTGCCTGAATCAAGTCACCTAAAGGTGTCGTGGGCTGCAGGCTCCCAGAAAAGCTGATTCTTCCAGGATGTCTCACAGGGAGCAGCCAGAGGGGTGCTCTGAAAGGTGCCTGGGTGCAAGTGGAGACTGCAGCCTGTGAAGCTCTGGGGTTCATCTCTACACACGTGTGCACAGAACACCCCTCTTTATGCATCCCCAGAGGCAAGCAGACCCCTGTGTTGAAAACAAGGAATTAGAAATTGATGCAAAAGACCCTTCCCCACTCTTTTTAACCAGCAACAGCAGAGATCTGTCTCACCTGAGGACAAATCTTCTTCCATATGTACTTCTAACTAGGGTGCTTAGCCCTCCCACCTTTATTTTCAGAGACTTTATCAGCATTTTTCAAGTATTTAACTGCCTTTCTGTATTTCCTCCTTCTCCCCACTCGGACACACAAAATGGGTTGATTGGTTTCAGGTTTAAGTGATAATTTCTCATCATTTTCTCTCCTGGATTTCCACACACAACCCTCGGGCTGGGAGGCACTGGCCTAGTGGAAGATGTTTATTTGTAACAGAGATATACCCAAACCCTCTGCATCCACTGGAAATGATGAACGTAGTAATAGCTCCACAAATCTTTGGTTTCTTAAAAAAAAACCAAACCAACCCAAAACCTGTGTTTACAATGACTATCTTTAGGTCCCCATTTGACATCAAGGTATCTCTTTAAACAAATAACCCAGGCAATGTAATGCCTGTCGGAGGGGGAGCGAAGGTCACCACTGACTGTCTTCTTGCTGGTCAAGAGATTCAGTAGATTTTTAGGGCTTGGATTTCAAGAAAAGAAAAAAAAAGAAAAAAAAACCACCAACCAAAACCAAACCCAGACTTTATTATCTGAACAAATACTTTTTTTCTTAACAGTTCCTAGGTAACCAAGCCCACGGGAAGCATAAGTAAAAGTCAAACGAGGGGAGAAAATAACTGGGTGGACTCCGGAGTCTGTGATTGTCACCCAGAATTATTGTGGAAGGCATCTGTGGACACACACACGTGTGCATTTGCGTCTGATCTACTTTTTACTCATTATTAGGTGTCACAGTGCATGGTCACGAGTCTATAATTCTATGATTTGAGCACGTTCTTGATGCACAACAGTACTCAGGTCCCCAGGGATTAATATAGCTCTTTAATACAGAGCTTTATGTCAACGTGTTGCTCGTATTTACAGATCATGCTTCCACGCTCAATATTGGCCCCTTTTGGACAGCCTAGATTTTCTTTTCACCCCCCAGAAGCCTGTACAACCCTGGACTGGGTCTAGTCCATGCTCTGTCCCTCAACTCTGGATGGATTTGCTTCCATTAACCAGGGCCAAAGCCTTCCTTTTGGCACAGCATACTCCTCTTCTGGATGTGACACTGGTATCATAGCTGTGAAACATTTCCAGCCCAGAGTTGCTCACAGAGTGATTTGGCCACATCCCACCCGTTTTGAAAGGTGCTGGTTCTCCTGAACTGCATCACCTTGCTGGGGCAACAGACCTAAAAATGATGGAACATGTCCAGAGAAGGGCAACAAAACTGGTGAGGGGTCTGGGATTGTTTATTCCAGAGAAGAGGAAGCTGAGGGGAGACCTCATGGAACTCTACAGCTTCCTGAAGGGAGGTTGTGAAGAGGAGGGGGTTGGCCTTTTCTCCCAGAGAACCTATGATAGAACTGGAGGGAATGGGCACAAGTTGTGCCAGGGGAGGTTTAGATGAGATGTCAGGAAAAGCTTTTTCTCCCCCAGAGTGGTCAGGCACTGGGATGTTCTGCCCAGGGAGGTGGGGGAGTCACCATCCCTGGTGGGGTTCAAGAACCGTCTGGACAAGGTGCTACAGGACATGATTTAGTAGCTCAGTGGGTGGTACTGGTGACAGGAGGAGGGTTGGACTAGATGACCTTGTAGGTCCTTTCCAACCTTGCCTTTCTATGATTTCTATGATTCTGTGATAGGAGCAGAGCTGATGGAAGACAAGGGCTTTCAAAATGATGCACTTGGAACGTGGGGAATGTATTCTTTGCCATCACAGGCAGTCACGTTTTCAGAAACAGACATGTTTTGATCGCCTCCTTTCTTTATTTTTTAATAACACTATTAGCACCAGCAGTACCGAACTGCAGGAGCACTGTGGGGTTGGGGCTGATGAGGTATAATTTTCTGCACAAGCCTTAAAGAGATGGTGTCTCACTAAGAGGAAAAATACACGAAGGGCAGCGGGTGCAGGAATCTGGGCTGGGTCGTTTTAGGCTATCAGAAAGCCCCGCTTACACGTCTCTTTTTCAAGAGCAGAGGAGACAGTGGGTGAGTTTTGGATGTTGTTTGTGGCTTTCAGCTGGTTACACCCAGAGTAGTGGCTTTAACTCCTTTTTTTATAAAATCTGACAGCCATTACTGGAGACAATAGGGAAGCTTTGCACCATCAGAGGATTTGGGCGGGTTTTTTGCTTGTTTGTTTGCTTTTCAACTAACAATAAACAAGGGGTACATAAGTAAAACACCTTATATTCCCTGTTTTGCAATTTCCATTGTATTACTCGAGATACCTGGAGATGTTCCTCCCGTTTATCACCCCTCCTCTCAGCAGGATGGCATTCCCTTTCCTCACAGTGCCAAATCTGTCCTGTTTTCTGAGTCCAATCCTCCTGCCACCACTCCTTCAACCATTCAGCGTTGGCCAGTAGATGTCATTGTGTTTCCACCACAAGAGTACATCAAACATACTCATCTGGCTGCAAATGCCTGTCCAGTCCTGCAAACAATGCTGTTGACTATTTAGGGCTTTTTTTTTCTACCCTGCAGCAAAATATTTGTTGAAGATGCTTAGCCAGAAGAGTGAAAATTAAGTTCTGAGCATTTGATAGCTGTGACTAACCAACCAGAATGCCCTTGGTCTCAGCTAATGCAGTGCCAATGGTGTTATACAAACATGGCTTACTCAACAGGACATAAATCACTGTTAATAAACTATTACAAAAGATGCCAACAGAAGAAATAATGTCTCGTGGATTTGCCAGCTTCTTTCAGTAACCAGCTCGCTCTGCTGTGGGGTAATCTGCTCTTTGGTACTCAAAGAGGCAGAACTGAGGGTCTGTACCTCAGAACTTTTTAGACCTTCAGAGCGTAATGAAGAGTGGCTGCAGCCTGTTAGTTTTCAAGCTGTTTTATCCTGGGCTATGTTAACGGCTTCCTAATTTGCATGATATAATAATATTTGTGATGTAATTAGAAAGCTCCATTTGAGGTCAAAATATGGTAGCAATAGAGAAGAGCAAGCACTTGGCAGTCATCCCAGAGGTAGGGTTTTCCAGAAAGTCTGACATATTTTTTTATCAGCAAAAGCTCAAGAGACATCATTTTAGGTTTTATTTTTAGGCATCGTTTCACAGACCTAATGAATGTAAAGGGGCTTGGATATCTAAAAAGCTACACTCTCAATTCCAGCTCCTTTCCCAAGCGAAAGAAGCGGCACAAGGTGAAGGGAGGGTGAAGTCTGCTTGCCAGGAACGGCATGTAGGGCCAAATTCCTCGCTGGCTCTTAACACCACAGGAGACCCTGGACAGACTCAGCAGAGAACTGGCCTTTTGCAATGTGTTTTTGAGTCCCGAGTGAAGTCAATGGAAATCTTTTGCTCGCTGGCAACAGGCTGTGGGTGAAGCCATGAATCAGGTTTTCTGAAGGCCGGGCGCCGCACATCTGTGTTGGGGTGAGGCAGCTGGAAGGCAGGGGCATGGGTTTGAAAAGCCAAGCTCCATCCCATGAGTCTCTCTCTCTCTCTCTCCTCAAGCCTAACCAGCTCAGGAATAACCTGAGACGATGCTGTGATAAATGACGTTCTTCCCGTGCGATGCCTGTGGGAGGTACGAGGAAGGTGGCTCAGCCTCTTGCTCATGGAAACACCGAGGTCCCTTTCAGGCCTTGGGAGACTTTGGCACGGGGAGCAATCACAGAATGGTTTGAGTTGGAAGGGACCTTTAAAGTTCAACTCCTCCAACCCCCTGCTATTGATAGAGACATCTTTCAATAGACTTGGTTGCTCAAAGACCTGTCCAACCTGACCTTGAACAACTCCAGGGATGGGAACTATGGATGGGAAGTGGGGCTGTTTCCAAGTTCAGATATGAGGAATACACTGAAGGTGGAGAGATCCTGTAACTGAGGACCTCTTTGGCTGTCTAGACCACCAAACCTTTCCAACAGATGAGCAGAAAGATGGTCAGTGGGCACCCACGGGTCCCCAGTGGCTTCCTCTGGGCTGTAGAACAAATGGGACATGGTTGAGGATCACAGCAGCATCACCTGCTGTTCTACAGATCAACTCACTTGCAAATCTAGGAGCCATCCACAGTGTGGAACTTGCCTTTAATCTCATTGTGATTTTATCCCTTATAGAGAAAAATAATCAAGTGACAAAACATAAGCTGAACACTATTAACACATCCAGCTACAGGTGACATACCCACCTCCCACATACTCCATGCTCCTGTCACATGTACGTCCATCCCGCTGCTGCTCGCTCCCCGGAGCACCCAGAGGAGACTGCCAGCCGGGGCTGGGCTCCCAGTACCCTGCTCCCAGGCTTCCACATCAACCTGCGATCCCTCATCACAATGAGATCATTTAGAACTGCCCTCAGGTAATTTTTTAGATCTCCATCAGCTGAGCCATAAATATAAAAGAAGAAACAGGCAGTGGCTGTCTCCAAAAGCCATATTCCCAGCTCGGCTCTTCCCTGTCTGATCCCTCTCACTCCCACTCCCTGCCCCAAGCAGCCAGGGCTCGCTGGTGCATTTAACTGAGGACTTAGGCTGACTGAAAACACACCAGCAACCTTTCTACTTTCAGGTACACACTATTTTCAGGCAACCAGCTGCTGCATCACAGCCTGACGCCACCAAACAGGCACAAAAATGTAAAAGGAGAAGAAACCAGAGCCCTGTTCTTCTGTCTGCCCCAGGGCAGCCAACGCAGAGGTGGAGCCAGCGGCGCTGGGATGGATGCAGGAGCCCAAAGAGCTGGCTTCAATCTGGACTCCAGTGAGTCTCTCCCCTGTCTCTTTTTTCCACCTTGAACAGGGGAGGTGATGCCGTTCATTATCTCGTTTCACCCGAGGAGAAGTGTTCTCAGGGTCAGTGAGGCGCTTACGCGTGACAGGGACCAGAAAACTCCCACGCCTGCAAAGCATCAGGAGGGGAGGGCTCCCATAAGGGAGGTGAAGGCTTTCTGTTTGATAGATCCAAGGTTTGCTGTATTTGGAGCTGCCACTACCTTAATATTCTTTGATTTTTAAGGTAGTTGTCCGTGAGTTGGAGTATCTCTCCTCGCTTAGAGCAAATCTGAGCAGGGGAACAGCCGGGAGCGGGTGGGGGTTTTGCAGCCAGGCCATCATCTGCAGCAGATGGGGATAGGTGTCATCGTGGGGTGTCCCCGCTGCTGGCCTGCCTGGGTGTCACTGCAAGAGCATCTCCGGTGAGATCGATCCCCCCCCTCATCACAGGGGGCTCGGACTTAGACTCATCCCCTGGGATTCCTCTGCGCAGCACGGCGGCAGATCGCTCTCTGCACACCCTGCCTTGCACAGCCACGGATCTGTAAGACATAGCAGTGAGAGGCACCAAAAGAGATGTGTTGGGGGTTGGAGAGGTTTGTTTGTTTGTTTGTTTAGCTTTCCTGGTATTTAGAACTGAACAATCACAGAATCATTCAGGTTGGAAAAGATCTTTGGGATCATCAAGTCCAACCATCAGCCCTACTCTACAAGTTCTCCCCTACACCAGATCCCTCAACACCACATCTCATCGATGCTGAAACACAGTCAGGGATGGAGACTCCACCCCCTCCCTGGGCAGCGCATTCCAGGCTCTGACCACTCTTGCTGGAAAGAATTCTTTCCTCATGGCCAGCCTAACCCTACCCTGCTGCAGCTTGCAGCCATTCCCTCTCCTTCTATCGCTCATTGCCCGTGAGAAGAGACCAGCACCAACCTCTCTACAATGCCCTTTCAAGCAGTTGTAGAGAGGGATGAGGTCTCCCCTCAGCCTCCTCTTCCTCAAACTAAACAGTCACAGCTCCCTCAGTCACTCCTCATGAGATTTATTCTCCAGACCCTTCCCCAGCTTCATTGCCCTCCTCTGCACTTGCTCCAGCACCTGAAACCATTTAGTTTCAGTTACCTTTCTTTACCCTTCTGGGTGCAACCAGGCTCTCCTTTAACTGCCATAAAGTTAGGTGGGGAGGCTAGTCACAGAATCACAAAATGATATGGGGTTGGAAGGGACCTCTGAAATCATCTGGTCTGACCCCCCCAATTCATTTCTTCAGGCTCCCTCTGCAGTTGGGACTGGCACATCCCAACAAAATCTTATCACATCCTAAGAGACAGGCCCAGCACTGATGGATCAAACCTTTTATGGTTCTTTCTGCTGCCTGTGAGGGGAGTGGAGGCACCTGGACACCTCCCTCAGATGGGCACTGCCCCTCCTTCTCCCTGAGGAGAAGAACTTGGGAGTGATGGTGGATGAGAAGCTCACCATGAGCTATCAGCATCCGCTGGCAGATCAGAAAGCCAACCCCATCCTGGGCTGCATCAAAAGCAAGGTGGCAAGCAGGGCAAGGGAGGTGATTCTACCCCTCTGCTCTGCTCTGGTGAGACCCTACCTGGAGTCCTGTGTCCAGCTTTGGAGCCTTCAGCACAAGAAGGACATGGACCTGTTGGAACAGGTCCAGCAGAGGGCCACAAAGATGATCTGGAGGGCCACGAAGAGGGATGGAGTGCCTCTCCAATGAAGACAGGCTGAGAGAGCTGGGGTTGTTCAGCCTGGAGAAGAGTCTCCGTGGAGACTCTTACAGACTTATAGAGACTTATAGCAGCCTTCCACTATCTGAAGGGGCTACAGAAGAGCTGGAGAGGGACTCTTTGTTGGGGAGTTTAGTGATAGGACGAGGGGTAACGTTTTTAAATTGGAAGAGGGGAGATTTAGATTAGGTACTAGAAAGAAATTCTTGACGGTGAGGGTGGTGAGACACTGGAACAGGTTGCCCAAAGAAGTTGTGGAAGTCCCATCCCTGGAAGTGTTCAAGGCCAGACTGGATGGGGCTTGGAGCAACCTGGTCTGGTAGGAGGTGTCCCTGCCCAGGGCAAGGGGTTGGAACTCGATGGTCTTTAAGGTCCCTTCCAACTCTAACCATTCCATGATTCTATGATTGCCCAGCTCAGGCACTTGACTTCTGAGGAGCCGAAGATGATGGACTGACTCCCGGTGAGTCCTGTGCCCACCTCTGCTAGCCCTAATGGCAGGCTGTGCACCCATCAGGCTCTGCATTCTCCAGCCTTGGGGCAGCTCTACCTACACTTTGGCTGTTTTTAAAAGAAAGAAAACGCCAAACTTGGCAACGGCTGAAAATTCAAGCAGGAAAACCCAATGGTGTTCATGCACAGCAACCACTCCTCAGCAGGGTTATTTTGCATTCTGACTGTTCTGAGTAGAGTATCATCAGGAAACTCTTGGTGTGCTCAGTGTGGAAAGTCAGTTGAGAAATGCTTATAATGATGTCGAAATGAAATGCTGTCAGCACAAATCCATATAAATGACACAACGGTGTCAGAAATGAAAGGGAATCATATCAGAGTGTGTTCCAGCACCGCTCAAAAATTTGTGAGAGAGGAAAGGGTGCCACGATTTGGGGACAATATTTGTTATGACAGAAGTGCTCGAACAGCTTCAAAGGGAAGCCGCGTTTGCCAGCCCCATCGCTTTCTAAGCCAACAGATTTATCAAGAAGTTGTGCTAATTTCTTCTACAAGTATCTCTGCGAGGGGAACAGCGCTTTGTGTTGCAGAAGGTGGGGTTTGTTAAGTAGTTGCAGCTCCAGATTTCTTCTGAACTGGAATGGGAAGGTCCGTTGCGTTGTTCCCTTGAATCAGTGGTCATTTCTCTTTGGAGAAAAGGAAGAAGGAAACACCTCCCATCCAATTATCCTCCTCGAGGAAACCCACGTCGTCATGTCTGTCCCACCATCCTGAAGGAAGGACTCTCTAAGTGTCACAGGTGGGATGAACCTATCCCTGCATCTATTTTTTCTGCTTTGTAATGGTTAGAAGTGCCTAGAAATTCCCACACTTTGAGGATCTGTGTTTTGTTTTGCCGCTGTGCCACCTCCCTCCCATGTAATATCACGCTTGGCCACGAAAACTGGGGCTGAAGGAGAAGTAGGAGGGGTGGGGACCAGGCTTCCAAGGTGACCTGTGTTCAGTGAATGTCTATGGGAGGTACTGAGTGGCTGCCTTTGCTTTGCTTGCTGTGTTTTTTCTCTTTCCTTTGCCTATTTATCTTGACCCATGAGTTTTCTTGCTGTTGGTCATGTTGGTTCTCCCTCCCTTCCACAGGGTGGGGAGGGGGGGTGAGCGAGTGGCCACAGGGGTGTTTAGCTGCTGGCTGGGACCAGCCCACCGGGGAGATGACCTGGTTGTCACTGATTGTGCTGTCTCATAATCAAAACTCTCCCTAAAGACTTCTAAAGTCCCCCTTGAAGCCAGGTGCCGTGGAGGACATAGCAAAGGGTGAAATAGCACAGCACCAAGGGCAAACAGGCAGCCTAAGCGCTTGCAGCACAGACACAGAAATTGGAAATTGGGCTGGTGGCTCCTCTCCCTGCCCCATCCAACAACTAACACCACTGCACATTGCCTTCAGCTGAGGGTTTGCAAAGGCTGGGTGCTGACCTGGCTTTGCCTCTGGGGAAGCCCGTGGTAAACCTCCTCCAGCACCAGTGGGAGCAGCCCGGCTCCAAAATGCCTTTTTGACTCGCTTTGCTGATGGTAATGGCTTTTACTGTGGCGTCTGAGGCTTAATTACCTTCATTATTAAAAGGGAGAGGTGTCGTTTCTGTTTGGAGCACTCTTCAGCTAAAATCTGGGAGCACACTGGGCCTGTCCCTGTGTTTGAAGACCTGGCCATAGTGCTCAGAGTGCCAGGGGATGTTCTGCTGACCCAAAGTATCCTAAATACTTGGGTTTGACAGTATTCTTGGTGGAAGCAGTAGATGAAGTATGTAGGCCACAGAGCTTGACCCCTCCTCGAGACCCATCCATCCTTCTCCACCTCAGCAGCGGGAGCTGAGGGTGCTTGGGCTGGACTTCAGACCTGGGTTTTAGGTGGCTAAAATAAGGAAAGGGCGCAAAGACTGTATTAATGAAGTTTAGTGACCAGATTGTGTCCTGCTGGGGTAGAACCTTCACACAAGACAAAAAGAGGCTGCCTAAAATTTCAGCTGATGGGAAGAACTTTCCTTTGTGCCAACAGGCCATAGAGGCTTCCACTGCCTTTGCCAGTGTTTGATTTGAGCAAGAAAGTTGGTTCTGATCAATTACTTTTCAGCCAAAGTTGCCTTTTAACAAAACCTGTTAATTTACCTACGCAAAAAATGTTCCATGAGGTTTTTATCTTCACACTGAAAAAAAAAAAAAGACAAAATAGTATGGATGTCTAAGAAGTCCACAGTGGTGTTTTACAACACATTTCCATTCTCTGATGACAAAGTTTCTTTCATCTCATTGTACGGAACCAAAGACCTTAAAGAAACACTCGAAGCTGAAGTAAATACTCCATTTCGGGTGAAGAAAAATCTATGTTTTACATGACCTGAAAAATTTGTCAGAATTCCTGATTTCTACAACATTCAGAGTAATTATTGAGTGATCATTCAAAATAAGTTTTTTAAAAGATCCATCAGAGTTCCCAGTGAAATAAATTCCTACCTGAAACAGCGGGACGTTTTGCGAAGCGACTGCCTCGTGTTAGCAATATTGCTGATTTCAAGGGAAAGATAATCTTTCTGCAGTGATTCCACGACTTTCCTTCTTCTACAGAAATGGTGGCAGGAAAAATTCCAATTTCATTTCTAAAATGGGCATTCGAGCAGGTTAAAACTCCGGAGGAAATCTCTGAAGGTGCTGCTGCCTTCAGCTACGTAACATTCTTCAGGGATTTGCAATTTTGACCAAAATATTTCCATTTGACTGGGAACAGCTGGTTAGGCTTGTGTAAAATACGCTCCCCGAAGTAGTAAAGGAAGTGGAAAATCGTGTTTTACATCACGGTAAAATGGAGATGAATTTTAAGGCCCTTCAATTAAAATTTGACTCTCTTCAAGGGAGGTTGAATATTCTTTCCCCCCACACCCGTATAAACAGGATTTTCACTCAAAGGAACCCTCCATGTCCTTCTGTACGTTCCTATCTTTAAAAAGTAGGTCTATTACTATGTCAAATGTGTCTCACTGGAAAAAGCTATTGACTTTTTCCATTCTATTGCTTTAATTTTCCACTACTCTTGTATGTTGGAATACTCCAGGTGGGTGCTGCGTGTGCTCCTGATTATGCCGTGTTACACAGCAGGGAAACCTCTTATCTCAGACTGGTTGCCTGGTGGAGAAAAAAACACATTTAAGGTAGTAAACACAGCTGTGGAAGAAGTATTTTCTATTTCCTTGCTGTTTGTTTTAATGCACGAAAATGACATAATTATGGAAGTTTGCAAAAAATGCCAAAATGTGTAACACAATAATAATTTGGTCTGTGTGTTTCTATTACAGTCTGTGCTTTCAGAGATAACTTTGAACAGCCTGAGAAAACCTTTAGAAATGGCTTTTCTGGGGCTTGCCCCCATAAATAAATAAAGCACAGAATTCCAGAGCAAAAGGAATTCAGAAGTAACCTCGTGGTTCCACTGCTGTTCAGCAGAGTTCAGATCTTGTTCTTGCCATTTTTCGTGCCAGTTTGGAACTTGGGGCTGGAAGATTTGTGTTGCTATTGTTTTCTCTTTTTTGACTCTGTGCAAACGCTTGAAAGATAGGAAATCTGCAGATCTGGGAAAAAAAAACAAAACAAACAAAGAAAGGAAAGAAAAGAATAGAGGTTTTGTAAATCTACCCACCGCAACTTCAGCTGAAGAAGATGAAATATGAAATCTGAACTCTGAGAGAGGACAATGCCTTTTATTTATTTATTTTCAGCTCGCTGAGGAGCAGAGCAACGCAATCCCTTTTCTTTCCTATTCAGATGAGGCTGCAGGCGGGCGAGGCCTGCTTTGCAGGGAAGGAATTGGGAGCATCTGCCGGGAGCACCGGACTGTTATTGGTTGGGTAAACAGCACGATGCCATTACAATGACACAAACAAAATGTGCAGAAAGATATGTGATTGTCACTTTTTTTGGGGGTTTTTTTTTTGGCCTCTTTGGGTTTTTTTTTTCACACCCTGTTGCTTTCTGAAGTCCTGGTGGGAGAAGATGAAATGCGAAGCCCTCAATAAGGAGCTCTGCTCCCCTGGAGCTGCCACTGGTCCCCCATCGCTTATTATTTCTCAAAAGAGGAACCAGATTTTGATGGAGATCCAAACTCTGCCCCCGCGAGCACCCAAAGCCATCTCCCCTGAAATCCTCTGAGAGATAGCACTGACCACATCCTGGCCTCTGCAGCCTGTGGAAGGTTTTTGTCTTTCCTGTCACGGGGCTGCATCAAGTTCCGTTGCCTGTGGCTGGAAAGGACCCACGCTGGCACCAGTGTGCCCTTGGATCACACCGTGCCATCCTTCCACTCCATCCACAGCTGCTATTCTGCTGCCCAGAGCTGTTGCAATATGACTGCCTGCCTTCATAATCCCCACAGTTTATCTGGCTGCTTCTCCAAAGCCGTGGAGAACCATTGTCATCTCTTGTATAACAGCAAAGGGAAAAAAAAGACCAAGGAGGGGCTTTGGAGAGATGGCTTTCTCTGCTCTCTGGTGCTCCCCTACCTTCTCAAGACATTGAGGCAAAGAGCAACGGGGAGCACAAGGCGGTCATGGAGATGCTGGGAGGGCTGGAGCCCCTCTGTTGTGAGGATTGGAGCCCCTCTGCTGTGAGGACAGGCTGAGACAGTTGAGGGCGTTCAGCCTGGAGAAGAGAAGGCTTCAGGGAGACCTTAAGAGCCCCTTCAAGTCCCTAAAAGGGCTCCAGGAGAGATGGGTAGGGGAATCTTGGTCAGGGAGGGGAGCCATAGGAGGAGGGGTGATGGTTTTAAACTGAAAGAGGGGAGATGGAGCTGAGATTTTGGGTTGCAGGTTGTTTGTTTCTGTTAAAATGCAAATTCCAGTCCCTAAAGCGGCTCCAGAAGAGATGGGGCGGGACTCTTGATGAGGGAGGGGAGCCATAGGATGAGGAGGAAGGGTTGGACACTGAAAGAGGGGAGATGGAGCTGAGATGTGGGGAAGAACCTCTTTGGTGTGAGGGTGGCGAGAGCTCGGCCCAGGTTGCCCAGAGAAGCTGTGGCTGCCCCATCCCTGGAGGGGTTGAAGGCCAGGTTGGAGCAACCTGGTGTGGTGGGAGGTGTCCCTGCCCAGGGCAGGGGGTTTGGAACTTGATGATCTTCAAGGTTCCTTCCAACCCAAACCATTTTATGATTCTACAATTTCTGATCTGCCTGCAGACAGTAATAAGTGCCAGAGGAAGAAAAGATTTCACATCCAACTCATCACAGCAGAGTCCTCCAGTGAGGAGACCCCACTGAAGCCAACAGAGACCCTTTGTATTGTTTTTTAGCAGGACCCAGGCCATGCTGGTAGTTTGTATCATCCCCAGGGAGATGAGGGAAAAGAAAGAGGTGGCCAAATGCCCCTTCTTGTAAAGAGCTGATGGTCCTTCATGTGATGGAAGGTCCCAAGCCCAAATGCAGGCATCATCATGAGCCCACCATTCCCAGCAAAGGATTCTGAAATCACAGTAATAAAGTCCAGATTAACCACGAGGACTTTATTTGGCAGCATGTGAGGAAAAGAAAAAAAAAGAAAAAAGTGGGTTTTATGCAGCTGACAAAAAGATTACTGAAAATGTCCTGATTCGAGGGCCAGAAGGGACAACAGAAGTCAGTTGCTCTGATTTTCCCGTACAGCACAAGCCATTTGGTCACATCTGCCTCATTCCTTCATCGTCTGCTTGGTCCAAAGATCTCACTTGGAAAAGGAGCTGTCTTCATGAAAAAGCACAAGCCATGGAGAAGCCACCATAACCCTTTGGGGTTTGGTTGGTTGGGGTTGGGGTTGGGTTTTTTTTTCCAAAAGTTTAAATTTACCCCTTTTGAAAGAACAACAACAGCAACAAAACCATGAAATGTCTTACTTCTAATCCAAACCTGTTCTCAGCTAAATGTCTTTAATGAAAATCATCCTCCTTCTCTACAGAATTCCATGTATTCACCCAGGTGGTATTTTACCTCAAAACATGTGTCTGTCTCGAAGTCTCCTAAGAAAAACACCTTTTTTCTCATTCCCAACCCAAGGCATTTTCCTAATAATAGAAGAACCAGCAGGCTCGCGGGAGCACAGATGACACAGCCCTAAGAGCTATTTTTCAGGCACTGGCCAGAGAACATCTTGATGAAGAAATCTGAGCTGAAGAAGAAAATAACCTCCATTTTTCCAATAAACGAAGATCTTCGCAGCAACGTAAAATGAATCCTAAAGCAGAGCACCTTGATGCTTCTTGGAGAGGGGCCTCTTCCAAGGACAGAGATGTAATTCACAGCGTGGAGGGCAGAAAAGAAGGAAGGAAAGTCTTTTTTAGCTCTGCGCTTACGAAGACGACGGTGACCTTGCAGAGCCCTGAGAAGGCAGGTGGTGACATCCCACCTCCCTGCAGGCTGCTGGCAGCTGAGGGCAGGGCTGTGAAAGGCAAAGGAGGTGAAGGTTTTCCCCTGCACTTCCTACAAGGAAACTTTCAGGAGGCGGCGTTGGGATGAGAGAGGGGGAAGGTTTTGGTGAAGGATGTAGAAGCCAAGGCAGAAGGTGAAATGGCATAACACAGACCTGGAATTGCACTCACAGGGAAATATATGCTATGTATTTCTTTTGAAATAATAATAATAAGGCTATATATTTATTTTTAAATAATAATAATAAGGCTAAGCTGTAACATGAAGTGGGTTTTTTGAGAGAGGCAAGTTATTAAGCTATTTTATAGATATTATCTACTGCTTGCTGGCTTATATACTGTCACTGAGCACCTACTTGGGGGTTGGAACTTGGTGATCTCTAGAATCATAGAATTGTCTAGGCTGGAAAGGACCTTTCAGATCATGGAGCCCAGCCAAAGAGTCATGGAATCATAGAATGGTTAGAGTTGGAAGGGACCTCGAAGATCATTGAGTTCCAAGCCCCCTGCCCTGGGCTCCAAGCCCCCTCCAACCTGGCCTTGAACACTTCCAGGGATAAAAAACAACCCATCACTAACCCCTGTCTCTCAGCACTGTGTCAACCCAGCTTTTAAATCCCTCCAGAGATGGTGCCTCAACCCCTGCCCTGGGCAGCCCCTGCCAAGGCTTCACAACCCTTTCAGGGCAAAAACTGTTCCTAGTCTCCAATCTGAACCTCCCCTGGAGCAACTTGAGGCCATTTCCCCTTGTCCCATCATCTGTGACTTGGGAGAAGAGACCAACTCCCCCCTCACCAACACCAACTCCACCCTCCTTTCAGGGAGTTGGAGAGAGTGAGGTCTCCCCTCAGCCTCCTCTTCTCCAGGCTGAACACCCCCAGCTCCCTCATAAGACTTATTCTCCAGACCCCTCACCAGCTCCGTTGCCCTTCTCTGGACCAGCTCCAGCTCCTCAATGTCTTTTTTTTTGTGGTGAGGGGCCCAAAACTGGACACAGTGCTTGAGGTGGGGTCTCACCAGTGCCCAGTACAGGGGGGCAATCACCTCCCGAGTCCTACTCCCCACGCTGTTCCTGATCCAGGCCAGGATGCTGTTGGCCTCCATGGACACCTGGGCACACTGGTGGCTCATGGTCAGCCCACAGTCGACCAACATCCCCAGGTCCTTCTCTGCTGGGCAGCTCCAACTACTCTGCCCCCAGCCTGTAGCGCTGCAGGAGGTTGGTGTGACCCAAGGGCAGGACCCAGCACTTGGTCTTGTAGAACCTCATCCCATTGGCCTCAATCCATCCATCCAGCCTGTCCAGATCCCTCTGCAAATCCCTCAAGCAGGTCAACACTCCCACCTAGTTTATTGTCATCTGCAAAATGACTGAGGGTGCACTCCATCCCCCTGTCCAGATCATTGACAAAGATGTTAAAAGAGAACCAGCCCAAACACCGAGCCCTGGTCTCTTCTCACCCAAACCCCTTAAGGGTTAAGACCCTTCAAAGCCTTTAAGGTCCCTTCTCACCCAAATCATTCTGATTCTATATTGAGAAACTTCACAGGTGAGGCCAGACAGAGCGTATAACATAAGTGATAAGGACAGAGCCCTATGACAAGAAATGCCCTTTTCTCCTATTTTCATCCATCACCTGGTGTCCTGGCCCTTTGCTGAACCTCACTTCTCACACTGGCTCCTCCAGCATCCTCCTTTCTGCATCCCTTTGTCTGGTGTAACGTTGCCCGATTCCAGGGGAATGGCACAGGGAAACCTCATCCTAAACTTAGCCTAAAACGAGAGTTTTGGAGAGTCTGTGGTTCAAGGTCGAAGTTCCAAAAGCTTGGCTGACCTCCCTAGGGTAACAGCACATATCAGAACATTAATAAAAGAGCAAAAGGCAAAATGGCAAGGTTAATTCCTGAGGTCTGTAGGGGGGAAATCGGCCTCGAATGAAGGTCCCCAGGGGTGGGGCTTCCTCGAGCCCCTCTGCCCCCTGCCCTGCTCCGCTGAAAACACGCCAAAAGGGCTTGCAGAGCCATCCCCTCAAATTCTTTGGCCGGTCAGTTGTCTTTTAACAGGGATGTCAGCGATCTGGGAAAGTATTCCGGCGGCATTGGGATGCAAAGGGGTTTATCTCCCATCTGAAGTCCCCGCAGAGAGACGGCAGCGGCCCTGCTCCTGTCTGAGAGGCTGAGAAGTGAGTTATGGCTGAAGGAGACGTGACAGGCGGGAGGAGAACAAGCAGAGCGAAGGGCCCTGCTGGAGATGAATCGACCCTTTTCCTTGAGGAGCAGCTGCCTTTGGCTACTCGGAGCCGAAAGCCGCTGTAATAAATTTTAAGGCCTGAAAGGATCATTACAGTCATCCAGCCCAGCTGCCCGCCTGGCCAGGGCGCTGGATTTCCTGAAGTCATTCCCTCCTGCCCCCCCGAGGTCCTTTCCTCCTCTGCTCTTGGTCAGGGACCCTTCCCCACATGCCAGCACACACTACCACAGCTTCCACCACCGTGCCAGACCTCTGCCATGCCCTCCCCATGGTGGCACATTATCTCCAAGTGTTTTGTGGCAAAAAGAGCTTTTACACCTGGCTCTCTGGTGGTGCTGGCTCATGCTCTGCGTCAGAGCAGCACCTCCAGCAGCAGTTTTTCCCCATGGGGCTCCAACATCTGGGCTCAAACGTCTGTCATGGGCACTTCAAGGCAACTGTGTGGGGAGTCAGGATCCCGCAGCTGATCTGGAGATGGCTCCATCTGGTTCGTGTCTTGTCTTTCTTGGGAACCACTGGGTCTCACGTCATTCGAAGAACCTGCAGCTCCTGGAATAACAACACCCAGCTACCTAGGAAGAAGACAGTCAGAAGAACAACTCAGTTGGGAGAGGCTGTGTACTCTGATGGGGTTACTCTGCTGGCCTCCATGACCTCCGTAGCCTCAAAAAGGCCAGTGTTACACCATGATAGAAGCCCATGGGCTGGAAAGGGGAAGAATCCCACAAACAGGCTTTTCCTTGAACATCCTGCCCATCCCTGCTTGGTCTCCTTGTTTATAAAGGTGGTTCATGTCCATGCCAAGCCCTTGATTTGAAGAACAATGGGAGCCCCACATCTGCCCCGTGCGGACAGAACTCCAAAAGAGAAGGGAATGGGGGAGTTCGTTGAGTATTCCCTATTCTGGGGGGGTAAGTCATGGTTGGACTGTGACTGCCAGGAAGTGCCCTGCCTTGGGAAGGTTGTGATGCATCAAGAAAGAGCTAAGCAACCCCTCAGTGACCCTGAGAGGGGGGAAGGGGAGCTGCAGACTGGAGTTTGCCTCTCCAGGCATCTCTGAACATCATCTTGTCCCACACATTTGGCTCAATCTGCTGCAGCTGACAGGCAGCTCCTCCCTTCCATCACATTGGTGCAATTTGGGAGAAATAGGTGCAAGCGTAAGCTCCTCGTGTCAGCTCTTTGGCAAGTAAAAGAGAGAGCAACAAATTGCCCTAAAATTCTAATGCTTTATGTTGTACATCATGGGGTTTTATGCACAGGGCAATTTACAGGCCAGATGAGTGAGGCCAGCGGAGCCCGGTCTGTGGCCAACCCAGCACTGAGTCCATCAGCCAGGGAAATGCTGAGGTGACAGGTTTCCTTCGTTAACTAGAGCATTTCCCAAGCCTGAGCGAGCAACTGGAAGAGAAAAAGCTGTTCCAGGGGTAGAGGGATGAGCAGAGGAGCCTAGTGAACGCTGCGGGATGGGGGGCAAAACCAGTGCCTACCCCAGTGCTTGAGGGACCAGGGCTTCCACCCAAGGCCACCTGTAGAACCTTCCATGAAGACAGACAGTGTCCTCCACGGGAACATCAGAGCCTCCTTCTCTTTTGGAGGGATGTTAAGTTTCTCCAAAGCAGAGCAGGTCACGCCCAGGTGGAGAAATGCCCCTTTTCCTCTCCCTGAACCAGCTGGAGCTGGAGGCCTTGCAGAAACCTACAGGAATCGGAGCAAAAAGTCCTAGACTCTTGCCCTGTCGGGTTTATTTCCCCTCCCCTGTTCCCAATTGTTGGGGGGGGGTGTCCCAAAATCCTTTCCTGCATTTATCTCTTTTATCACTGCCCTGTGAACATCCTTCTGGGTAGTTCCCTGGCCCTCTCTGCTGGTCTCCCTCTAGCTGTCACCCATACCAAACACAAGATTTTTACTTTGAAGCAGATGTCATCTATTTTTATTCCCCCCCCCCAGCTTTCCAGTCTCTTTGCCTCTTCATTCTGAGAAGACTCCCCTAGGTAAACAAGTCCTAAGCCCAGAACGCTGCTGCACCGCCAGGAAAGCCCTCAGTTGTTGGAGTTGTTTGGAAATCAGAGTTTTCTGACGCTGTAAAACAAGAGTTAATCCGTGTTTCCACTGTGGAGGGCTGTTTGGCTTTTTTTTTGTAAAAAAAAAAAAAAAGAAGGGAAAAATAAAAAATTCCTTTCATTCTTTGCCAGCAATTTCCATGGAAAAAAAGTTTCCAGAAAAAAGAAAAAAAAAAAAGAAAAAGAAAAAAAAAAACCCTCGGTGCCCAAACGAGAATATTTTATCCAGAAAGTGAAAGATTTTTCTTTTTTTTTCCTCTGAACAATTGCAAGATTTCATCCAAAAGTCTGAACGTCTTCATCCCAAATATTTCGCTCGGTGGCTGAAAACAAAGCGCTGCCGAGCGAGAGAGAGGCCGGAGGACCCTCCCCTCCCGCGACCCCCGACCCCCGCCGCTCTCCGCACCG
>VZTM01032186.1:2370-67961 GCA_013400555.1 Jacana jacana
TTTTTTTTTTTTTATGTATACACACACTACACACACATACACACTACATTTGCAGTGCATTTTAGACACTTGCAAGCCTACATAGTAATTTTCATCACTGTAAATATGCCAATCCATGATAATATGTCCTACTACATTCCCAGACTTAAGAAGTGTGCTTTCATCCTAAATGCAGCAGTGGAGCTGAGCTCAGCCCATTCTTTCAAAAACCAGCCCACATTGCTCCTCCTCTACGACGGTACTTGTCCTGCTCTGATCCTGTTATNTACTTCTTCTTGTCCTGCTCTGATCCTGTTCTCAAAATTCAGAAGCAAGGCTTACAGATCCTCTGGCCTTTCTGACTCAAGTCCAGCCTTTCAGCAACTGCTATCTTCATCCATCTGTGATGCTACTGTACACCTTTCCATCAAAACACTTGCTATACTTGCCCCTTGCAGCTGATTCTGGAGTTCCTCCTGTTCTAAATGATACAAAACAAATTATGTTTCAAATTTTGATTTACTATAAAATACAGATATATGCATATATCTTCTGGATGTCCTCACTTGATGTGGTAAAATCCCATCCTCTCCTGTTCTAAAACTCTGGGGCTTCACCCAGGGATTTCAGGTTGAGTGGAGACTACTGTAACCAGCTCTTATGTTTTCCAGACACCGACTGCTGCATTCCATTCCGCCTGCCTCTTTGAAATAAGCCATGACTTTTGGAAAGATATCTACTCTTGATTTGAAGATTAAAGGGAAAGAACACCACTTTTCTCCTACAGAACTGGCCCTAGTAATTAGTTGCTAGAGATAGGCTTTTTGTTTCCAGTAAAAAGTGTTACATGACACACATGGATCCTATAAAAGTTATTACCTCGTGTATCCCTCTGTGTTCAATTCTCTTTTGCTCCTGCTTCCTCAGTACATATCAACCCAGGACATTTTGGACAGATCTTTGGAAGAATCTTACTCTGTCTTTCAAACATGGAATTTCTCAAATTTACAATAATCCAGGGCCTGGGCTGGTGGGATGCAATTCTGGATGTGAATATATGAATATCATTATGTCTTGGAGATAAAATGTATGTTGGGACATCTCTAATAAGGGGGAATGCTGCCTGCAGAAAGGGTTCATTGATAGAGAAAATGATAGTTAACAGCAGCCTCATATAGAACTGCTCTGTTATGTTCCTTAGGTCAGGTTATCACCCACATCCACAGAAACCCAGAGTTCATGGTCTGTTCACACCCCATGTCAGGAGTTGCTCTTCATGCTCCGCAAGAAGGTAAATTTTCAAGGCAGGATACTAGCTGTCTACCAGAAAGCTTCCTCAGTATCCTGTTCTCTCTGTGCTTGGCTATAGTCAGAGATTTCCCATCAGAGGGAACTGTAATTGCCTTCATCTATGCAGCTGGTAGGCTTTAGGACCTGTTCATTAGTACTAAGCAGGGTATAATTTTATTTTAAAGCTGTGTATAGTGTCTAAAACAACAGCATCCTAGAGCTGTTAATATACATCAGAGTTCAAGAGAAAGTTCTGTAGTTTTGTATTCAAAATGGGGAGGCACCTTGAAGCATTTGACATTTTGATGTGTCAAAAAGGTTAAATGAATACCTGATAATCATGTAGCTGAACACTGGCATCCATTTGAGAATCAAGTAAAGGTATTTGGAACCCACAGCAGATCAAAGAGCAGCAAAGACTATTTCATTTATAGGTTGAAATGCCAATGTGATGTCACGCTTTTTGAGGGCCTTGCAAACGAGGCATCAGAAGGAAACAAATGGCCACCGAGGCTTGTCCGCAGCTTTATTAGACACAAACAGTAACCACAGCTTTGAAAGAAAATAAGAATAATAAATAAAATAGCATTGTTTTGGTACTGCTCCAGAAAGTCAGTACCTCATCATAAAGAATCTTTTTTCCCCCACAAAACATTAAAGTTAGAGTGGGTTTCAGCTGTCTACTGTCTCTTCACAAAAAACCCACCTTAGAGAAAGAAAGTAAAAGGAATTAAGTGTCAAAAAAAATCTGGAAGGCATTTTAAAGGCTCCCAAGGCCAAGTCCTCAGAAATCACAGAATCATTTAGGTTTGAAAAGATCTCTAAGATTGAGTCCAATCATAAGCCTAGCACTGTCAAATCCACCAATAAACCATGCCCCCAAGTGCCATAGATAGAGTTTATGGATAGCCAGCATTTATGGATATCCAGCCCCTGGGATATGGGGAAGGGCTCTTTATGCATGCTGTGTTTGTGTGTATAGGTTTTTACAGACAGTGATATGAAACCAGAAGTACCTTTGCAAGAGTTGTATGGAAAGCTTGTGGACATAGGGTTTGCCTCCACTTCTCACATCTTAGGTACAGCTCTTGGACAATCCTTGTTAAATAGACCATTTATATGAAGGGTTTAGTGCATAGCTTGCTTCCAGCAACACACTAGTCCTGCTTTCAAAAAAAAACCCAAACAAACAAACAAAAATCCAAAACAAAACAAAACAAACAAAAAAAGGCACTAGAGATCAGGAAATCAACATTTAATTAACATCTCAAATTCCAATTGAGTGTTCACTTCTTAAATTGCCTGTGTTTAATGGTGTAAGCAATTTCTGCTCCCCCAGCAAGGTTTGGAAATAAGAACTGACAGAGGTGAATGATGCAGCAGAATACACACCTCATTGACATGAAAAAAGGCTATTGCAGCTATTGTTTACCTAGAGGTAAGTTTGTCCAAGGTTGAATTAACAAAATGACAGTGCTCTGATTAGAGTACCCTGTTGATTTTGCACTAACCTCACTTATGAATTTCAGGCTTTTTCCATGGAAAGATGCAGGCACCATAATACCTGCCTGGGATGCAGGATCCTGGGCATCTGAGATCCAAGGCCCAGCACTCAGTGCTGATTCCTTGTAGCACTCTGCAGGGAGATTGTGAGACTGCACCTGGAGTATTGCATCCAGCTCCGGAGTCCCTAGCATAAGTAGGTCCAGAGGAGGCCATGAAGATGATCAGAGGGTTGGGGTACATCCCATATGAAGACAGGCTGAGAGAGTTGGCATTGTTCAGCCTGGAGAAGAGAAGGCTCCAGGGAGACCTATATAGCCCCTTCCTTTCCTTAAAGAGGGCCTACAGGAGAGCTGGGGAGGAACTTTTTATCAGGGAGTATAGTGATGGGCTGAGGGGTAATGGTTTTAAGCTGGAAGAGGGGACATTCAGATTAGATATCAGGAAGAAATTCTTTACTGTGAGGATAGTGAGACACTGGCACAGGTTGCCCACAGAAGTTCCTGAGGCCCCATTCCTGGAGGCGTTCAAGACCAGACTGGATCTTTAAGCAACCTAGTCTAGTGGGAGGTGTTCCTCTGCATGGCAGAGGGGCTGGAACTTGATGATCTTTAAGGTTCCTTCCAACTCTAACCATTCTATGATTCGGACTGAATCCTTTTCTCATCCAACCTTCACCCAGCAAAAGGTAGTGGGAGGGTCTCTGCATTTACTCAGAACCTGAAGTCTTGAAGGCCCCCTACCCTCCCCAAAGAAGTAACATAGATCCATCTCCAAAAGACATGAGCAAGAGGGTTTTTTTTCCATTTCACAGCAATGCTCTACTACTCACAGTTATTATTTTTGTGTTGTTTAACAGAGATTCTGAGATCTATGTTCCCCTCAAAGCAGACATATCTCACCCATATGTGCAGTTCAAGGTTCAGAAGGAGAGGTTTGAGGAGGTAGTTTACACCCCTTGTGTCATAAGAATAAAGGAGCACAGCCTTCATTGACCAGAAGCACAAGAGAGCTACAGTCTACTCATGACAGCACTCGAGGGGAAAGGGAGGGTGTGTTCCTCTCACTGCTTCTGTGCCCAATTAAATGTAAAGTGTATGACCAGCCCTTGGAGGAAGATCAGAACCTAAGTCTCCTACTTCCCAGATAAGACAAGGAATTTGATTTTTTTTCTGGATTCCAGATGGCCTTTGGTGCAAATTCCAGCAGCTGAGCACAAGAGCAGAGCAGAACTTCAAGAATCTGAAAAACATTGGTATCAAATACGCACCAGTAGAAGATGTGCATGTTTCTAGTAGGAGTTGAACATACGGTTTTAAACTGACAATTTTGGGCTTCGATTCTTGCTTTTCATGTTTAAATTCTTACTGCAAGTGTCAACACCTACTCTTTTCACTCTCCAGTAATATCTCTGAAGTCAGTGGGTCTGCTGAGAAAGCAGATAACCTTCTATCCAGAGCAACAACTGAACTGAGTCACTGTGCAGCAGCCATACAAGAGAAGGGATAGGATTCCTATCACCAGTCTTAAGTCATCTTGGGCTTCACAAGTCCCGGGTAGAAAATCCAGCTTCACCAAATTCTGTATTGTCTCAGCTGCAGCTGTAGCTAAAATCACAGTATTGCCTGGGGTAAAATTCCAGTTCTGATAATTAAAGAAGTGTGTACATACTTCAATAGAGTATGAGAGATTCTGCTCAAAATTGCACAGGTGACTTTATTTACATCTGTGTCAGCGAGGTCAGAATCTCATCCAAAACGTTCAGCTTTTTGTGTTGGCTAGCAAAAATGTTCACACTCTTACTAAATCTGTCTTATAAATCACCTTGACAGTCCTCATAATTCAAGATAATAGGGTTCTTTGCGGAAAGAATTGTCTCTCAGCTGATGCAAGGGGATGGACAAGATAACCTAAGAGGGTTTATGTCTATGAAAAATTCAGTTCTTGACCCTTTTCTTATTCCTTTGTGACTCCACCCATTCAGAGCAGTTATATCCTGAACATTAAGGAGATTTCTCTCCATTAGCTCCCAGATCTCTTTGCTAGTCAGTATGCTGTGGCATTCTTCTAGTTAACATACTCTCTCTTTATATTCTTTGCCCCAAAACTCATTATTCTCCATTTATCTGAACCGAACAGGATTTGTCATCTTTTTTGCCCAATTACTTAAATGATCTAAGACCTTTTGTGTCTAACTACATTGTTCTTCATTATTTACCTTTCCTCACCATTTACTGTCGCCCAGAAATCTTGCTTTCAATACCATCCGAGTCACGTCTATAAATAACAAAGCATTTAAAGAGCCATGGCATAACACCCATAGTGAAATGTCTTCTCAGCTGAGACATGGGAAATAAACAGTTTCTCTATGTTTTACACATCTTAGTCTGATGCCTCCCTGTCACTCTCTGCTACCTGCAGCCTTCAGACGTAAAAGGCACATACTGAAGCTGCCAACACAAACGTTAATTTATGAGCTGACTATCTGAGGGCAATAAATCAAAGGAATATTTTCCACCCTAACTGGACTCCCTAGCTTGGAAAATAACCTCATGAGTACATCAGTGGCTGTGAGACTTGACTTAGTAATTACAGAAATCCTTTCTGCCGACTTGATTGGCAGGAAACAGAGATGTGGTGACTTTCTTCACACTACAGTTTTCCATCTCCTTATTGGTATGATATCTTCTGGGATAATGTCATGTTTTACAGGTCAAGACCTTCCTCGTTCTCAGGGTACCACCTCTGTTCAAAGATAAAGGAGTTTTATGGAAATCAGAGGGACACTGAAGGAATAAAGTAAGTTTGGATGCATAAGGGAGCCTGAAAGTGAGAAAAACAGTAGCAAGAGCTATGGAAAATATCAAACGGCATGTAGGGGAGCAAGTCCTCTCTGGCAGCCAGAGAAGAGGATACGTTTTAAGGTAATTCACACTCCTTGTGAATGGATGAAAAGAGATAGTTTTACTTTTAAATGCAGTCTTGTGTTCTGGGAACGGACAGAACATTCCTCCTGTTTCAAAATAGGACTGTAGCCTGTCTTTCTTAGTCAAACTCATCAGTTTTGGATGCTCATTTCATGGATGGAAGAGAACCAACAACAAACACACACACACACAAACTCACCACAAATTCTGACCGCTTTGACCCTCACACTTAGTCCCCCTGTTCTTTGCTGTGCTCACACTGAGTATCATATTTAAATCAGGTTGCAAGGTCTTCCAGTCTAGAAGCCATGTCATAACTACACATTTTCTTTCCCTGAAATATCTCAGCACATTTTTTTGCAAGTTTACAAACAAGAAATAGTCTTCACTTATACCTGTGAAGCCTGAGACCAGGCAACAACTGCAGTAGAGTAGAGTAGACGTTGGAGACATATTCTTCACTTGTGGTGACCAATGAGATCTTTTGCCATCTGCAGCAATCCGTTTTATTCTTGATTCCTCCTCAATTTTCCAAGTATATGATGACACCAGTGAAGGGCACTTCCAGATAAAGTGCAGCAGCAATTACTTTCCATTTCCTTCCTTGACACCCTGCGCAAACTCAAGAAAGCCATGATGATCGCTTACAGGGTTAACAGCAGCAATGTAAGTACAACAAACATTATGAAGTTACTGATGAATCTGTTTAGGCTGCTGGAAATGTCTATAAGTGGCAAGTGCTACTGAATCATCAAGCCTTTCCACAGTTTTTTAAGGCAAGGTGTGAAGATACTTGAAGGGACTGGCAGACCCCATTATCCCCATGCAGCATCCATTCACAACTGAAGACTGGTTCTCTCCCAACTCTCCTAATGGAAAAAGGAAGGAGTGAAGCCCTACCCCTTTCTTCCCCTCCTCCCTTTTGCAGTTAGGGCTGGTAGAACACGCAGCAGAGACATGCTGTATCCCATTAAGGGTTGTAGAGGTAAACAGACTCTTCAGCAACACCAGGGATAGTCATGTTCTCAAGTGCAGAAGCTAACAAACAGCCGAGAAGTTTCTGGATGAGCAGTTCACAGCGGTTGCAACAGAGGCTACCAGTTTGGTCAATCTCACTGCCTGCCACCAGAGATCACTCCTCCAAGGCTCTCACTACATTGCCAATGCTGCTTATTGAGAAACCAGCTTCTTTCTACAGCACTAACATGCAGACAGATGATAACTGACAGACCAGCAGAGCACAAGATATATATGAGGAGACCAAGGAATTTGCTGGTTATGTATCTGCATCTCCAGTCTCTCACAAAATTACTTAACTGCCAATTCTTTACTGTCATCCTTCACTGATCTTTAGGAAGTATCTGATCTGTAGATTGACTGTCCTTTCCTCTTTCATTGGCTTTGGGAGAGGAACGTACAAGAAGAGCTATTACTTGTGCTGATGGAGTAATGTATGTCCGCCTCCGAAGGAACAGCATTTCTCTGCAAGCATTTCTCAGGTCAGCTTTTGCAGTGACAGCAATTTCTTCTGGCACTTCTGCAGTTCTTATGTTTCCTTGTGGTTGGAGAAGAGAGGATCATCTCCATACCTGTCTCTTTCTAGAATTCATATAGGGATCAGAACATGGGGAAGGAATTAAAATTAATTTAGCAGGCTTGGGAGAAAGGAGAATGTAGAGTCTTGAGACACTTGGTACTTCACCAGTTTCTTCTGAAGTGTCATTATATCTTCTTGAACACTAGGTAATGTCAATCATTAAAGTAAACAGCGGAGGGAAGCTCGGTGAGTAGACAAAGAGTGACTATCTGCAGGTTTTCCTGCTGTTAATATGGCATATCCAAGCTAATTTAACAGGCCTGGTAGACCACAGCTTCAGCAGAATTTGAGTCTACAAGTCCAGAGCCACAATATAAACTTCAATTAGGTTGTAGTATTCTGCTACCTGTTAGACATATATTTTAACAGTAAGCAATCCCACTTGAGTTTATGTGAGTCCAGGTTTTATATTTCCTCCTAGAATCAATTTCCATAACTATTCTCCAACTATTTAAACTCTTTCCCTTTCTTTTTAAATTACATTTATTTGAGGGAGATTTTGCCTATCACAGAAATACAAGTCTTAGCTTAAAAACATCAGTTTATACAGCACTGTTCCTTTAGCTCTTAATCCTTGCACAATAAAAATTTCCACTGGCACCTCACTGAATCTGGCTAGCATGATACTTTCATAGGTTTGCAGTTCTTTCTTCTTTTTTTTCATTCCATTAAAGAAGTTGGGATGGGCCTGAAATCCCCAGCAGCTTGAGTTAATTTGGGAAGAAACAGTGTCAAAAATTCCACCCAGAAATGATGCTAAACAAATGTTCAGGCGAGTAATTTCTCCTTCTAAATATTTGATTATGATAGATTCCCAGGAAATGTTACTGCTCAGTCCCTACTGAACCGGGCTAATCAGTTACTTCAGGCAAAATTAATCTCAACTAACTTCACCTGTCCTCAATATAGACGTCTCTGCCTGAGCTTTTATCCTCCCGTGGAGACCTAGTGGTGTTCCCACAGAGGGCTTGGGGATCAGGATAGATCTAACCAGAAACAGGGTGAAAACGTATGATATCCTGAGCTCCACAGACTGGACGGATCAGCTCTGCACTCTCTATGAAGGAAGAGTGTGGCTTTCTCAGATGGAGATGTCTGCATTGTAGATGAACACATTAAGCCATATGTATTTCAGATAGTTGTACATCCAGTCCTGCCAAAAAGGAGGTATAGTGAGGGAGTAGAGCACACTCACAGTGGGTGGCATCTTAGCAGAATGTAGCATCCAGACACCAATATATCCCTACTGAGTATCTGCAAACAGATATTTCAGCAGCTCATAACTAAAATTAATGAGGGTTGAATTTTAATAGGAGCAGCAGAACGCACAGCCCTGGCACAAGGAGGACGTCATGTCTGCTGTGGAACATCTGGATGCTCAACTTCCCGAAAAATCTCAGGACCTGAGCAAAACAAGCAGTTTTTCCATTTCCTTGCTATATCTTACAGCCAAGTATGTTTTTTTTTTCTGAAATTGCGGCATCGTTTTTTGGAGAAAAAAATAATATTAAAAAGAACCCCACAAACCAACCGACAAAAAAACCCCAAACAAACAAACAAACAAAAAATCCCCCACAAACCAGAAAGAAGCAGGCATGACATTTCAGCCAAAGTAATTAACATGATTTCATGATTGTATGAATGTCTGGAAAATTTTTGGAAAGAGGGGTCTTATCGAAGTGAAAGTGTTAGGTAGCTTTATAGGCTGTGCTGTCAGCTCTGACTGTGCTTGCTCCTGAATAAAGACCCAGCTAAGATTTAAAGCCTAACATTAAAACTACTTTCATTTGCTCCTTCGAGAGTGGTTTTTCCATAGACAAGAGGTTAATAATAAGATACTGAAAAGGGTACAGAAGGTGATTGCATAGCTTAGATTAAACCAAGATTCACCAGTACACAATCATTTGCTGCTGTAATTGCATTCAAGTATATCTCTATTTGATTGCCCAGGTTTTCTTTCACAGCACCTTTAAAATGTTGTTCCACTACCTGTGGTGAGGGTGCCTATGAAATGAATGGAACTTAATACTTTAAAATGCCATGTACTGAGCAAACCACTAACAAGGGAGATTGTTTTATTATGTATTTAATGGGATAAGTATCATCACGGGTTATCATAGTTAAAGACCTTTCTTAGCCTGAAAGAACATAGTTAAAAAATAAATAAATAGCTTTTACTGAGGTAAAGCCAGCTACTTGAAAGTTCATGGGAGATTTTACTTACAATTGAACACACCTAGAGTCTTATTTAGCCCTTTTCATTTCAGGATGAGTGGCAGGTGCTGTTCTCCAGCCTCAGGCACCTGACCACTGCTGACTGCTCCGGCATTTCCTTTTTCAGTGTCTGCCTAAACATCCTCCAAGACTTAACTGGTCCCTGATATTTCTTCATTCAAGACTTTCTGAGTGATTGCTCCTAGTCAGATCACAGGATGTACCCATATACATTACACAGAAATCAGCTGGGGTCAGTAGGATGACATTCTATATAGGCCTTTGATGGATGTGTCAGGGAGCCGTGGACAGGACGTATAGAAAAGTTATCCAAAGATGTGGGTGAAGGGCATAGGAAACTCCCTGCCAGAAGGAAAGAAGAAGTCACCTCTATTTCTTTGAATAGCTGCTTCATTAACCTCATTAATCTTGTCTTCAGTTTAGCCCCCATCCTGCATCTCACTAAAGTTGATTTTGAAAATGGTGCTGAGCTCTCCTATTCCCAAAGATAAGCAGTCCTACCTAGTGTCATATACACATCTATACGCTACAGGCCTTGCTGCTACCAAAATATGTAGGACTGCAGGGGATCCTGAGCCCCCCATGCTACTCTGCTTGGCATTTGGTTGCACAGGTTCATCCCTCTTCATTGCACAGCACTCATGAAAGCGGATGTGTCTAATATCCTTGGTTTTCCCCCAAAAGTGCACGTCTTTATATGGGATATTGTTCTTTCATTGGCATCAGTCAGGAGGATGCTGTCAGAAGTGGTCAAGGACCTCCAGAGAGACTGCATTACTAAGTAAGCCTGGGAAGATGGTACCTGTCTCATAACATACCTAGTGATATTTCTTACAGTAATTAATGAATATATCCTTTTCAGAAAAAGTTTTAAAGGCTAATATTTTCAGAACAGAGACACCCAAAGTTTGGTGTCTGTTTATCAACATTCAGTCTGTACCTGAGAGCACGTGGAGAGAGGTGGAGGACATACAGAGCTGACAGATACACACCATTACGTTCACCTCTACCAGGTTGAGTTGAGCCATGAGTTCAGTGCACTGTGAAGGAATGCTGAGAGGATCTGCAGTATGCAACCAAATGCTTTGTTTCCAATTTGGGGGGAAAAAAAAGTCATTTGGGAGCTCCACAAGATCCAGATAAGGTCTTGCCTTTTCAAAAAAGCTCTGTGATCTGGAAAGCTATGGAGAAAGCAAAGAGTTAAACGCATGGGCACCAGCAAGCAAAACACAGTCTGACTAGATAAAAGATTACACATGATGGAGGTGAAACACCACTTTAAAAAGTTTAGCCCAAAATATGCCTCCAACTGTGTCAAAGAAGTTCACAGAGCCAAAAGATTTTTCCCCTTTAACATTTTTATTCTAGCTAAAATTATACTGCTACTGTGTTATAATTTTATCACAATTGCATTTTTTCTCTTTCCCTCTCCCTCTCTCTTACACACATACACAAAATCAATAGAAGGAAATACTGAAAATGTCCTATTTTCCTTCTTTTATTATAAAAAGGCTTTTGCATCAGCCAGAGGTTGTGGGTTTTATGATGAAGTGGCATTGCTAGCCAGACCTAGATAGATAGAAATGTGAAACACCATGAAAGGTTGAAAATTATAACTACATTTAGGGTGGTCTGAGCCTTGATTTTTCAGTTCTGACCCCTTTTTTGAGCCTCTCGTGGCCAGTGAAACAAGTTCATGGGGCTAAAAAATTAAAATGTCTTTTTCTGTTTTGTCTTTTAATAATTTAAGGAGAACCTCCAGCAACCAAAACAAACATATTTATCATTGCACACAAAGCTTTTAGGTATGAACTCTGAAGAGGCACATTAGTGTCTATGCATCTGGTACACTGTCACTTTCCAGTTTAGCTTAACTCTTGCTTTTCCTTTTTTCCTAACACTTGTGGCTGAAGAAATGCTGTCTCTGGCTGATTTAAAAAAAAAATAAAAATCAGAAATATGCAAAATATACACTGATGCAGAGATCTGTTCATAAAATTCAATAGTCTGGCTATTCAGAAGATCAGGTGCAACAATTGTAATGGATGCACTTGATCTAAGACCTATGAAATAATAGTACCCTTTCACTCCTCAGAAGTCTGTTACCATGTGGGCAGGATGGTTTCATTCACTACAAAATAATAATAATAAAAAAATTATACAGGTGCACAGCACAATATCCCCTTGAAGATATTTTCTCAGATTACATGAAAATAATACATGAAGGATTAGATCAGCAGCCGTGCTGTTGAAAGGAGTGATAAGATACAGCGATGCATCAGGATCCTTGTGTTTGATACCTCTTTAGAAGTCATATTTCATCGTGGAGTTATATTATGGGGATCAGCTTGGGCTAATGTTTCTTTTGCATTATTACATCCAGCAGTCCACTCTAGTTCATGAAGCAAGTCAAGTGAGTAGTCCTGGAAAGCAAGTAAATAGTCCTGGAAAGGTGGATTGCTAAGAACTCATAAACCCATTTTTACAGATGGGAAAATAAAGGCAGAGCATCTGGGACAAGGTCATATGGAAAGTCACGGCTCAAGGCAGACCGAGAAGTCAGCGCTTTTGGCTCCCAGAGCCGTGCTTTGACTAGTGAACCAAACCCTCCCATTCAGCAAAAAGTAAAATGCTAATGTCTGAAGAATGGGGTGAGTTTGCCTTGGTACATCAACAACGCAGGTTAGTCGGGGGAAAGTTAGCCCAAGCTGCACTCCCAGAAGCCAAGAGGTGCTGAACTGCAACGGAATGGCAGTCTTATGACAACCTGCAAGGGTCAGTCGGTCTGGCTGCCTTGGAACACCAGGGCTAACGTGCCCCTAAGTAGTTAGCCCACAGGGAAACAGCATATCAGCCTCCACAGGGAGCTGCCTCTCCAAAATACAGACTGAGTCATAGAGAAAAAAAATCACAACAAGCACATGCTTGTTTCCATCCAATAGACTCAATGCAGTGCAGTCTTGGTGCCAGAATGAGCCTAGGAGAACTGATTTTGCTGGGTTAAGCCCTAGTTTCAGTAGTCAGTTCCCTTTGCTTCAATGGCATCAGCCAATATTTACCTTAGTGTGAAAGCAGAAGCCACACACAGGAGTTTTTCCGTTTCCCAGTGGGGCTCTTCCGTGGCTCTTTCTTGGCCACCATCTTACAGCCAGGCAGAATTATCAATCTCTTCTCCCAAAAGCTCTCTTCTCAGGGCTGAAATCCTGAGATGCTGAAGGTCAGGAGGTTTAAGGTACATTGGCAGAACTCTGTATCTCCAGCTTGCATTATTCTGGGTGCTGGCCAATGCTATCAGTCTCTTGCCAAAAAGGAATAGCTATTATGGCATTGATTTTCTGCCACAAAAAAAAAACCCAGGGAGTGTGACTTCTAGTTAAATGCAACAGTAGAAAGTGTTCCAGTGTTTTACTGCAAAAAGAGCTGTGTCGAACTGTGATGACTGATACCAGCACTAAAACCTTTTCAACACCAGTTCTGCATGGAGGAGTTAGAGAGATCCACTAGAAACAACCAGCATGCAAGAGCAGATTTTAGAAGTTGTTACAGATTGATCCCAAATACTAAGAGCTCCCAGTGACAGCAAAAAAATGGTTAGAAAGCCAATAAATTGTGTTGGAACCCTGAAATGTAATGGTGGGTTGAGATCTGTAGAATGAGCCATGGGCCACGTTACAGCTGTGATTTTTTTTCAGTATGTCTCTGTTGAGACAAACATTATCTGCTTATTAACAAAAATAAATCCATTCTAGTCTGCCCCAAACACTTCACCTTTAAACAAACAAATCTACATAGAGACAGTAAACATCAAACAGTCACTAAGTGATTCCTAAACTTTGTTGATTATCCAGATCTCTTGGCCTCTGAGAATACATTTTATTACTGTATTTCTGGTACTCTCACTCTGTTTCTGGTAATTTTGGTTTTGCTTTTGTCATGTCTTTTTTTTCCAGGGTGAAGGAAAAATAAGAAAGGGTGAAGAGAGAGAGAGAGACTTGCCAGTACAACGGAGGAGATAGCTAACCTGTTCTGAACCTTAAATAATCACCTACTTCAATTCAGTTTGAGCCATTGTGGATGTGAAGGGTCATGTTTTATTCTTATATCCACAGATTCAAAGACATCAGAGGCAGCTTAAGTGCACTTTTTCCAAGCTGAAAATGAACCTGATTTCATTGTATCCAAAAACCCAATCCATCAAAAAAAAAAAAAAAAGAGAAAGAGAGAAGAGGGAGAGAATTAATTTCTAAATTCACAGTGATTTCTGCTACTTGCAATTGGAGAATAGTGTTGGATATGTGCCACACAACGGAGGAAACGTGAACACAAACAGCACTTCAGTTCCCATCAGCCTCAGTTTAAAAGGGTGCTTCTGGGTGGCAGCAGAGGGGAGTTTCGCCGCTGTGGCATGGCCAGTCCATGCCAGCAGATGTCAAGGTACCTTCTGCTGTGATTTTATTTTTAGTTTTAGTAGTATGCACATTTTCCCTCAAAGAGTGAAACTGGTTACATTTCTGTTGTTAAGGGTTTCCAGCATCACCGACCAGGGCCAGCTAGGAACCAGGTCTCTGTGCATTAAACCCTGTCAACATGGACCAAGGTAGGTGCTGGGTCCCTCCTAACAGAGCAGCTAGAGCTTGCTGTCAACTGTCAGCATCGCCTCAGTGTTCCTCAGTACATACACTTCTTCCTAAAGCCATCACAGCAGACACACTCTGGATTCAAATGATTTATAGACATAATGCATGTAGAAGACTTGGCAAAGTTTTCCAAGAGCAAATGCTGTCTAATACAGGGTCATTTTGTCTGTCACAAACAAAATAACCTTCTCTTCACTGCCACCATTGTGCTTAAATTGTTCTACCAAAATCCTCAAGACAAGCCACGGTTCCCAGTTCCTTTTCTCTTCCAAATGAAATTTAGTTTTGATGCCATTTGCTGCAATGCACAGTGCTTTCACACAGATATGGTTCCCCCAGTCTCTCTAGTATCAGCAGCTAGAAGATGAATTCAGATAACCAGGTGGAGGCTAACCCTTGTGAATGACTACCTGCAACTGAAGATAAACCTTCAAACCTTTTTATGTGTGTAATCCCAAATGTATTATTCCTTTTCAGAGAGCTAGGTAGAAAATGGGAGTCACTTACAGAATCATGGAATGGTTTGTGTTGGAAAGAACCTTAAAGATCATTGAGTTCCAGCCCCCCTGGCCATGGACAAGGACACCTCCCACTAGACCAGGCTTCTCAAAGCCCCATCCAGCTTGGTTTTGAACACCTCCAGGGATGGGGCATCCCTAACTTCTCTGAACAACCTGTGCCAGTGTCTCACTACCCTCACAGGAAAGAATGTCTTCCTAATATCTAATCTAAATCTCCCATTTTTCAGTTTAAAACTGTTACCCTTCTCCCTATCATTAAAATCACTGAAAAAGAGTCCATCCCCATCTCTCCTGTAGCCACTCTTTAGGTACTAGAAGGGTCTATAAGGTCTCCTTGGAGCCTTTTCTTTGGGCTGAACAGCCCCAACTTTCTCAGCCTGTCCTCACAACAGAGGAGCTCCATCCCTCTGACCATCTTCATGGCCTTCCACTGGACCCATTCCAACAGGTCCACGTCCTTCCTGTGTTGAAGACTCCAGAGCTGAATGCAGTACTCTAGGTGGAGTCTCACCAGAGCAGAATAGAGGGGCAAATCAACTCCATCAACCTGCTGGTCATACTTCTTTTGAGTCAGTATGCCCAGCCACAGCATCTCCACATACTTGGGCTCCCAGTCCCATGAATGCACCAGTGTTGGTGAGTGAGATGCAGAGCCAGTAACTCCCTTTGGTAAGAGAGAAATGGGGTGAGGAGGCCCAGATCACCATCTGTGACCAGCTCTGTGCAGAGGCCTCACATCTTCACCTGCAGGAGTTGTGTTTCTCAGCCCCAGCAACAAAGGTTGACTTCTGAGCTCAGCCTGTACGTATGAGTCATGCTTTTAGCTCCAGAGGCTTTTAATTCAATCCCAGGTGTGCTAACCACTGGTCATCAGCACCAATACACGCAAAACAGCTATATTAATTTAGTTACAACATACGAAGGTAGAACGGAGTCGTTTCTCAGTAATGAATCACAGTCATGGAGATTTGAACATGACTGTTGGATTGGAAAGAAAATTACAGTCAGGTTTCCTGTATGGCTCATTCTCCAGCCCAGCATAGACTCAGACAGGGGAGAGATTTCTTTTTGTTCACTAATAGCAGGGGCAGATCAAGCACTCCTTGCTGGTATGACTGTGCCCTGGTTGGACGCCTGTGACTACACTATGCCATTGGAGATTGGGGTCTGAAGCTCCCTGGCTGCTGTTCTGCAGGGCCTATAGCACTGGTGTGTCTTTTGTCACACACATAAAGCAGGTACTACTGACTTCACAATTACATGAGCACAAACCAAAGGCCTTAGGTGAACCAAAGTCTCATCACAAAATATCCAACTTCGAGAAGAAAGTTGGCATCTTAAATATCATCAGTCCAGCCTGATCATCATAAATACTTTTGAGGAACCCTGGTGCAGGATGAATAAGGACATACCCAAGCAGCTAATCACCTTTATAAAAACATAACTATTTATTATTTTTTGTAGACCTTTGAATAATGAGCAACACAGTAATCTTATTAAAAAGGGCTTTAAGGGCATGACCAGCTGCCTTCAGTGTCAAGCATGACAGCCCTTGGAAGAGCTTAGTCACACTTTAACTCCTGTTATTATTTTCCAAGCCTGTATTTAAGTCAGACAGAAATGTGGCTTTTCATCACCTGGTGGTATATGCCAGCATGTTTAACCATAACTATCCCACAGAAGCAGGAGGGCAGGTATTGCATCTCTTTTCCTTAATGCAAAAGCAACAGGCTGACAAAATTGCCTCTAGGTTTAACATTATTGTTGCCTTCAAAACGTCTGTTCCCAAGACCAGCTTTTGCACTGATGTCCCTTTGATACATTAGATGAAGAACTATCCTGAAAAGATTGTCTTTACTAACTACCACAGGACTCTGGAGCTGTAGGGACCAATAAAGCAGCGATATGTCTGTGGAGAATAAATGGGGTGAAGGCACAAAAGAGAGAGGAAACTCCTGAACATGCCACTGAAGGGTGACAATTCATTTTCCAGATGGTGCCCCTCAGTCCCAGCCAAGGGCTATTGTGATCTTACAAGGCTGAAGATGTAGGAATGAAGCCAACAGGTCTGAGAAACTACAGTCCTAGAAAGGGAGAAGAAGATACTAGATTAACACATCCAAAATGGATGGGTGGATATGAGAAAGGCTCATATTAAATGCATAAGCAGGAGGAGAAACTTTGGTATCACTGTATGTTTAGAGTCTGAACTGGGTAAATCCTGTCTACTCTGAAGGTTAAATCCCCTCTACTCTGAAGGCTTTTGTTGCTCTAGCAACTAAAGGGAAGGAGAGGGAAAAAAAAGAGAAGGGGGAATGGAGGGAAGAGGGAGAAAAAGATAGCCTAATTGATATAAAAGTCCAGAAAATCAGAAAAGGGGGGAAAGTAAGCTGAAAGAAATACTGGAGTTTTTTGGGGAAAAAAATCTTAAATATATATGTATAAACACAGCAGCAAGTTCTCAAAAATAATAGCTTTCAAATTAGTGTTTTCACAGCTGCAGGCTACAGAGTTTATTGCTTGCAGTATGAAACCTAATGATGTGATGAAAAAAAAAATATCTGAAAGCTCTTCCACCCAGTCCTAGACAGACTGACAGCCCTAGAGATCAATGTCCATTATTAACTTGCTGACTTCATGCACAGCAAGGCAGAGCATGAACTTCTCTGGTTCTCTTCAAATTTGGCTTAATTGGATCACCTACAGGATGAGAGGATAATTTAGCATGCAGGTCCAGCCACGTCTTCATTGCACCCCTGAGCCTAGAACAAAGGCTCTGGTGAGGAGGATGTGGACATTTAAGCAGTGAGATGCCCTGAACCTATCTGTCCATGTCTTGAAACCCTCTGATCACAGAGGAGAGGGCAACCGATCTAGTCACTATTGATCTGAACTGTCTCCAAGATTGCGGCTTGAAAGTGAAATGCCTGTTTCAGACTCTTTTTGAAGGAATCTTAATGAAACATCAAAGAGAAAGGGCCACATGGGTCCCACTTCTGCTTCCAAACCATTCTCTTTTGGGATTTAACCTAGCCTTACTGGAAGCAATGGGAGTTCTCCATGTTTTCTGTTGGTGCAGTATCACATCTCTGTGGTCAGAGATAGGGTAGGGATGCATACTGCAGATGATGCCTTTCTGCCCCTGCTCATCATTCAGAAACCTTGTCCTCATACAGATACATCCTGCACCAAAGTCCTTTGCTGGAGTTTCCCCCCAAAAATTAACAAAGGCCTTGATTTTCTAAACACATAGGGCTTCAAGAAGAATGTAAGCCTTTATATGAAATTTCACATAATCCAGTTCACCAAAGTAACTGGAAGAGCTATGAAGAGTTTAAACCCTCATTTAGAGAGGGGATAAGACTATTCATGTATTAGAAACTCATTTCTCAGAGGAGGAAAGAAGCAGCTCTGTCACCTCAGCAGTGGGAGAGCCAGGGACACTTTCATCTTTTAGCTGCAACACCCCTTCCCCTGTTGTTCTGGTCTCCAGCTTCCCAAACAGATCTGCCAACAGAAGTCTCCTGCCTGGGTGGCCCCTGTGCATCACTCAGTCCCTGCAGACCCTCTGGTCCCATCTCTGGCAGCAACTTCTTTTAACCTATTGAGCACAGTGTCAGAGTAATGAGGCAGGAGTTGTCCGTACTGCCACCAACTCCATTATCTCACACGGTATCAGGAGTGAAAAAATGGCTGCTGGGTTTTTTAATGGCCTGACAGAAGCCTTGTCGATAACGGTTTTTTACTTGGGTTTGCTGGAAATTACAGCTATCTCCTCTGTTCAACTCCATTTTTCAGCCTCTTGGAATTTTTTAGGAACTAGTTTTGAAGCAGCTTCTCTGGTTTGAGGAAAAAAGAATAATGAAAAAAACCCAAATTTGTCAGTGCTGAACATGCCTTTCTCTCCTTTAAGCAGCAATAAACAAGACTGTCTGGTTTCTGATCTCTCACTCTCCTGTGTTAATATCTTGGAGTTGGTTCTGGGAAGACCATCTATGGCTCTCAGTTAATGCTTTGGATTTATTTTACTGAACCCAGCACACATTCTGGATCCCTGACAGCAACCAACTTACACACATCTCATCAGCATACTGTGACATGGGGTAATCTCAAAGAGACGAGCAGCCAAAATCAGCCGAAATCCTTCTTATAGCATGTTTCCACTGAGCCAGAGTCAGTATGGTGTCGGCATGTCCTGCTCCCTGCAGTACCTTCCCCACGTCCCCATGCAATGCTCCAGAAGACTCTTGATCTCACACAGGACGCAATAATTGCCTAAAATCCCCTGCTGTAGCTGAGCCTGTGCTGGGTTTCTTCCCTGCTGCAAGAGTTTTCTGTGTCACTGATAGCAGCTTTTTTTCCCAATGTTGTTCTGCTTTTTGAAAAAAAAAAATAGATAAATAAAAAATCCAGAGGCCCTGGCTATGAACTACTGGTTTGTTTAGTGCAAAACCAGTCTCAACTGAAGCTCATATGAAATTTTGCAGGTGCCAGAGGCACATCTGGTTGGAACCCAAGCTCTTCCCTTGACTTGAGGAGACCCGTGTTAAATCAAGCTCAGCTCTGCTTTCAAGTATTTAACTTAGCTCTCCTCTAAATGTTGTGCTGGCCATCTCCTGCGAAATGATTTTTCTTGCAAGATGTCACCTTACTTTGAGCTTCAGGGAAAAATAATCTCTGCCCTCTGTTATTTTAATGACATCCAAAACTGTAGTAAGCACCTCTCACCACAGCTGGAAAGAGCTGAACTCTCTTTCTTACACCTTAAAGGTTTCAGAGAGGCAGTAAAGAAAACTTGCCCAGGTTGGATGGGGCTTTGAGCAACTTAGTCTTGTGGAAGATGTCCCTGCCCATAGCAGTGGGGGTTGGAACTAGATGATCTTCAAGGTCCCTTCCAACTCTAAAACCAATCTATAACTATGATTCTATGAAAACTGTCAGGTAAAGCTGTTACCACAAGCAGTGCATCAGTGTGGTGGCTTGGTCATTTGGAGAGGGCAGGGATCTGAGGGGGAGGGATGGCCAAACTCAGACATGGCACCTGTTTTGGGTTTAAGTGGTATGAAGAACAATGCTGCTTTAGACTTGGCAGAGAGAAGACAAAAAGTCCTGCATCATCCATCTCTGCCAAAAGTGCAGAATGAGATACTCCTCTATTAAAGAAGCAGCAATGAGCCAGGAGGAGCAGTCTGAGAGTGGAGTGCCTAAAAGACATCCACTTAGAAACGTTAGTGCCATTCATTGGCACCCAGAGCAGTCACTAATTGGACATAATGTGAGAAGAGACTTTCTGTACAGCTCCCATGAAAAACGGAAAACAAAGAAGGACAAAATACATGCTGGTGGGATAGCCAGAAAAGTCAGGAAAGGGCTGGGAGAACAGTGTTTAGTGGAAGGCCAGAAGCCAAGGAGTATGTGACACATAAAAAACCTACTTGGAGAAAGGCATTGCATTGCAAGGGTCCTTAGCTGTGTGCCTGCTACAGAGGGGAGAAGCATCCAAAAGACAGCAAGCGGTGGAAGTAGAAATGGGACACCCCAGAAAAGGGCAAGGGAGAGATGATGAGGAAGGGATTTGGCACAGAAAGCACAGAAAATCTCAGCCAATGCTTAGGAAGCAAGGAAGAACCACTTCCAGGAGAATGACAGTCTAGAGAACAACAAAATAACTGCCTCCAAAACAAATAGCTTTCAGAGAGACTGTAAATGACAGGACTCAACAAAAGGTTGATTTTTGTATGAATAAGTTCACCTCGTTTTAAGCTCCCAGGCTAAAACAGCAGCTACTTTCAAGGCCTGTCAAACTCTCTCTCCTGTCCTCCAGCTAGCAGGCTGAACACAACGTGTTTGAATGTCATTTCAGCCCACACAAAGCCAAAAAGTGCCAAAGACCATTTATTGTCTGTGGACCTCTGAACATTAACCATCTTTTAAGCTCAACACAATCAGTCTTTCTAATTTTAAAAATAATTGCCACACAGCAGAGAAAAATTGGGAACTCTTTGCCTCATCTTTTATTCGTTGTTTCTTCCTGAGTTAGTTGCTGCCTCAGACAGGGACAGACACCTCATGCGTGGTGTCCCATCAGCTTCCAGGCATTATGTCCTGGATCTCAGTTCTTTTCCTAACAGGGTTAAACTCAGACCATTATTAAGCCAACTGAATCCAACACGCACATGTTGCCAGACAAATTGGATTTGCTTTCACTCAGTTAATTAGGATAAGCTTCCATTCTCACATCAACTGTTTTTGCATTCATATGCAGGAATGGTCTCCTCTTCTGCTTCGTGCAATTGCCAGTGTAACACCAGCAGATTTTCAGACATACACCTCGTGGCTTTTCTGTGGCTGATTCAGACCCACCTCCAGGTTCTCACAAGATTTTTTCAAGACTTTGATATCTAACACCTGCCAGAGAGGGCATCTCAGTTGTCTTTGTCACATCTCAGCCCTTCAAAACAAAAAATCCCAACAAAAAAACCCAAAAGCCAGCCAAGAGAGAAGACAGGCAGAGAGATGTTGAAAAATAAAACAACTTTCTCATTTCACCTTGTCCCAAACAAACAGCTTAGTTTTGGCCCTCTTGTAGGCTGGCACATATTAGTTCAGAAAATCAGAAACAAGCAATGGGATAAAGAAAATCCACCCCAGGACTTGGTGCTCTAGTTGCTAGCTAATCAAAAGAGAAAGCTTTTTCTGTGCTCTTGTACCTCATCTCAGTAGCAGGGACAGTCACACCTACTTGCCTTTCAATGTTCTTCATTATATGCTGATGCAAAGAACAACATAAATGTGATTATTTTATTATTATCCAAATGTTCCTGTTCGCTGGATCCCAAGGCAGCCACAAAGAGTGATTGTTCAAAGAGGGGAGCTCAGCTATGAATAGACACCTTTCTCTTTCAAATTTTAAACATGATATCAAATCTTCCCCTTTTTTTCCCCCTTCTCCCTTTATGTGTTTTGTGGACCTGAAGTTTAATGTTATTTCTTTGAGCTGCACAAAGGCCTGCAGAGTAAGCCCATATTCTCTCATCTACCATCATCAACTTAGCCCTCTTTTTTAAAGATAGATGCAAACACACTAGAGCCTAAAGTGCTGCAAAAGCTGAATCTTAATCAGAGATATCTGGTTATACCAAGGTCCCAAGAACATCCTTACGTAGCAGCAACCTTTGTCTTTTGACTGCTCTTCCATGTGTTTTCCTTTGAATCTGTTAAGTCCATGCAGCTTCTTAATCAAATCACCAAAAAATGTGTTGAACAAAATAATCAGCTTGTGATCACATTTAAAGGGATAAATAGCACATGACCAGCATTAATCACTCAGCACACCCCGGGTGGGTGGCTGATTCCCAGGGACATTCAATAAAAGTGCTATATTTTTCCTTGAATGCAGTAGCCTTCAACTGAATCAAATGGGGTTTTTTCCTTACATCTAATTTGTTAACTCTGCAGATCTCAGAATAGAATTGACAATGCTACAAATAACATTTTAAAGTTATTATCCTCACTGTAGTCCTATAGGATTTTATTAGAGCTAATGCAATTCCCCCAGACTCTAATGATAAAAACGCACTTTTCAAATCATCTTACAGGCGTATGATTGCCACTACTGTACTTATTGGTTTCCTTAAATACCAAAATATATCAAGGAGGAGAAAGATATTGTTTTAGCAGTTACATTTCCCACAAAACAGTGTATTAACAATGTTCTAGAATACCTCTAGAATAGATGGGTTTAAATCTGGGAAGACAAAAGCAGGGAAGGTCAGGAGGTGGGTTATTTCAAACTAGTTGGTAATTAATCCTGGCTGAAGACATGGCTTTTTTAGTTCATATACTACAGCAAATCCCAGCCCCCATTGCATTTTGTTGTTTTATGCTCACTGCCTGTCCCATTATGCAATGCAGTTTTAAGAAGTGCACCCTACAGATTGTGGTTGGTTTACTAATACTCTCATCAAGCCAAAGTGTTCAGTTGTTGCAGCGCAGTGGGTGGAAGGGGGATATAATCTTTAAAAATAGATTCTCAAGTCTTTTCTTAGATTGCAAAAAATTTCTTTAAAAAAAAAGAAAAAAAAGAAAAAAGAGAAAAAGGAATCCAAGCTACCACACACTCCCCCGTTTGTCTGAAAGTGATTTGTTGGCAAGAATAGAAGTTTGGTTTCCAAGGTACAGTGATAGAGCATAGAGACCGCCTGAGGTATGGGATAAATATGCCATATTTCTCAGTTACACAAGATGCTGTAGCTAAGGGGAGATGCAGAGGGGGTACCAGAATGAAACCACTTGCCAAAATCACCTGAGAGAATTTTGTATGGAATGCCTTGTGTTCAGAAGTGGAGTACAGGTGTGACTCACCTTGCTGGTGACATGTGTGCCAGCCTCTCTGCAGCAGATGGATGAGACACTCTGAGGCTCAGAAATCCTTCACAACTTGCTCAGACAAAATCCAAGTGTCAGCTGCCCTGTGCATGAAGAGAAGCTTTCTCCAGGTTCCATGGAGGAGCCCAGTGGCACTTGTATTGCTTGTGATCCTTCAATGGGTATGAAGCTTGCAGGAGTTTCTGCTAGTGCTGTTTTGCGGGTTTTTTTTCTGAAAAAAAAATCAGTATTCAGGGTGCTGCAGTCTTGCAAGGTCCTTTCACAAGCCACCATCCCCCCCTACTTGTAGAAACACAGCCAAAGTTGCCAAATGGACCAAGGGACAACCCTCAGTAAGGAGGGCCATCACACGAACCCAGGGGTAGGGGAGGGATGGTGAAAAGTTGGGTGTAGGTGAATGGAGATCAGGAACTCGGGATGACTGTGCCCTCTAGAACCCCTTGCAAGAGAAAATGGACTTAATTCGACTTTGCAGGGACCAAGCCTGATGGCTCTGAGTCTCCTGCTGGGTCTGGGGCAAAGCATTAGAATTTTTGAGGGAAGGGTTTGAATGAACAGCCTTACCCATACTGAGATGCTTTGGTGGGGTCATGGCCCATGATGGGATGGGTTTTACAAAGACAGGAGCCTTCTCAGAGCTGTTTTCCATCGAGATGCCTGGTCTCTTGTCAGACTTACAGACCAGTGCCTCTCAGGTGGATAACAACCTGATCAGCCCCATTGTGCAAATTATGAGAACGGCACTTAGCCACATCTTCTCTGCAACTAAGGAGATTGTGACTTGTCATACCAGGAGCTAACAGTACCAGACCAAACCAGGACCAGTCAAAAGCAAAACTGCTACAGCCACACACCTGCACAAACACCAAATGGGGGCTGGGGGTGTGTGTGTGTGACTACAAGTCAATCACTTCACGCTATAAAAGCTGGTAGCCCATTCAGATCTCCTGTACAGCAGTGGGCTGCACAGCAGTGATCTTCCTCCTTGAGCAGGGATGCCTCTCAAGGTTACTCCTTGAGGCTGAGAGACCCCTTACCCAGCATCTGATATCTAGAATGAGTTGTGTTATTTTACAGTGGGGTTAAAAGTGCATTGCATGCTACGGACATTTATATATGCCCAGCTATAGCTAATTATTAGAAGTGTAGTAAACAGGAGTGTTTGATGGTTGTTTAAATCACTGTCTCAATCATTGTCTAATCGCTCTATAAATTATAATTTAAATCATTGTTAAATCATTGTCAAATCATAGTCAAATCATTGTCAAATCACTAACATTCAATTGTTGCTTTATCACCATTTGATTTTTGTCCAATCATTGATTAATTACTATTTGGTCATTGTGTGATCATTAATAAAACCCTTTTAGTTAACCCCGTAACAACAACTCCTCTTAATAATTCACCCGTTATAGAAGCCTCACCACAAGCTGAGGGGACACATTAAGCAAAGCAGCTATGACACACTTAGCCCTATACCCTTGAACTGTCCCCAAAGGTCACTGTGCTGTTACACCACACTTCCTACAGAGCAGGGTGCTGCTATCGGTCTTCCATTGAAGCTGAGCTGGAAATGCATATGATTCACAACTCTGATAGCATCTAACCATTGGGTTATTTTCCTTTAATAAACCTTTCCTGAACTATTTTTCCTTTCTGTGTCCCCACCTCTCATCCTGCTTCCGCAAATAAAGGCATTTCCTATTGCAACCACGGGAACACTCCATCACCGCGCCGAAATTTCCTACAGTCTTCCTGATGTTTGTCCTCTGAAATGACTGAATATGTATGGAGGCTTTCATAAAGCTGAATTCCTTGCAGAAAAACTAGGAGCAGAGATAGCAAGACGTTGGAAAGTCAACCAGCACATGGTTGAGTTGACTTTCCTCCTTGTCCCTTGCCAGCACTGAGTGGGACCTCTGTAGGGTGGAGGGTGAAGAGCTGGAGAAGGAAACGGGGAGGGGGGGGCAATGCCATGGAGAAACAATGGTCTGTCTCTCCGTGCTCAGCAATCACAAGTTTCATAAGCTGTGGACTTTAGTTCGAAATCCCTGGTTTCTCTGGCATGTTTATTGGTTTGTGAGCTAATGTATTGGTTATGTTGAATAGTTTATTAACTTTCAGGAGAGTTACATTGCATCCTGATTATATAATTTAGGGCTTTCTCACAGTTTTTCTCCAGTAGGTATGAACACGGGTTATTCTTGGGTGGAGGAACATTATTGCTGTAAGCCTGGACTGTCCTCGCTATCTCACCCAGCGCATGGGGAAAAGCTGCATCTCTGGTGACGTGGTTGGTGCTGTCACTTGTGTTCCTCTTGCTGGAAAGGTCCCACCCAAGCCCCGTTTGTACATGGGGTGTGTGGGTCCCTGAGGATAAAGGGGTGATGGATGACAAGAGGGTGTTTCAGTGGTGTCCCAGGACTGGCAGTGCCTGCCTGGCCCATGGAAGGGCTGCAGGACCTGCCTGGAGGGATCACTGCAGGCAGATTTCAGGCTGTGCTATAAAGCTCCTGGGGGAAGCAGCAGCACCACACGCTTCAGCGGGATTTTTTTTTTTCTATTTGATTTGACTTTTGCTATCCTGTAAAAGATTGCTGCAAACACCGAGCTTTTAAATTAAAGGGAGTTAATGAAAGTGTACCTGTGATAACTATTACCAGATTCCCTTGCACATTCAACAGTCGCATTAAGATGATTTCTTATTATCTCTAAATCCATTCCAGAGGCATGTTCTCGCTGTTACAGCCCTCCTGTGCACCATCACAGGTGTGGCTTTGCTGCCTGGCATGGCAGATAAAAAAAAAGAGGCCGACTGTGTTGCTACAGCTCTGACTTCTTTGTATTTTTTTAATTTTTAGTTTTTTTTTTTCTGAGACGGATGAGCTGGGGCTTACCAGCAACCCTGCTCAGCATTTCCCCTGGATAAAGTGTGTTCGTGTATCTGCATCCCCTGGGCATTCTTAATGCAAATGGAGACTTCACCTAAACCAAGAGGAGAGCTTTCTTTTGTTGTAAGAATAGCAATGCAGCTTTCAGCTGAGAGCGTGCCGCCTCGTACAAAACAGTATCAAACAAGACAAAAATGGAATATTGTGTTGGTGTAGCCAAGGCTGCTGCAACCACTTCAGTCCCCAGAGTGGCTTAGGCAGAGTTTACCAGCAAGGCAGACCGTCCGAAACCTATTTGGTGCATTGTCAGTCACAGGTATTCCATGAAATATGCATTTTCATACAGCAGCCGCTCCATTTTGATTGAACCAGGCACCCACCCCATCTTCTTTGTGATACTGCTGGGGGATTTTGCCACTCTTTTGGTTTTGGTTTATCATCTCACCCATCCTGCTACTGGTAACAACGTAGAGGCCAGATCTATGTCTCCCAGCTGCACTTTGTCAGATCGACACATGAGGAACCACTAATTGTTCCTGTCAGTGAGGTAGGAAGGCTGTGCTGCCATCCAGGGTGGCCTAGCTGGAGAGCTAGGCAGAGAAGAACCTAATGAGGTTCAACAAGAGCAAGTGTAGGGTCCTACACCTGGGGAGGAAGAATTCCAGGCATTGATATAGGTTAGAGGCGGACCTGCTTGAAAGCACTTCTGAGAAGAAGGATCTGGAAGTCCTGGTAGATAGCAAACTATCCATGAGCCAGCAATGTGCCCTTGTTGCCAAGAGGGCCAATGGAATCCTGGGCTGCACAGGGAAGAGTGTGTCCAGTAGGTCAAGGCAGGACATTCTCCCCCTCTATTCTGCACTGGTGAGGCCACAACTGGAATACTGCCTCCAGTTCTGGGCTCCCCAGTTCAAGAGAGAAGAGGAACTACTGGAGAGAGTCCAGCGGAGGGCAACAAAGATGATTAGGGGATTGGAGCATCTCCCTGATGAGGAAAGGCCAAGAGAGCTGGGATACTTTAGCCTGGAGAAGAGAAGGCTGAGGGGAGACCTTATTATACTTACAAGGATCTGAAGGGTGGGTTGAAAGAGGATGGAGCCAGACTCTTCCCAGTGGTTCCCAGTGACAGGACAAGGGGCAATGGGCACAGGCTGGAACACAGGAAGTTTCATTCAAATCTGAGGAAAAACTTCTTTAGGATGAGGGTGGCAGAGCCCTGGCAGAGGCTGCCCAGGGAGGGTGTGGAGTCCCCTTCGCCGGAGACCTTCAAGCCCCACCTGGATGCAGTCCTGAGTGATGTGCTCTGGGCAATTCTGCTTTAGCAGGGGAGTTGGACTGGGTCATCTCTAGAGGTCCCTTCCAACTCTGATAATTCTGTGATTCCAAGAGGAGGCACTGAGGAGGCCCAGAAAACCCTCTCCACTTCTCTGCCACCATCTGCTATGGAGAGGATGGCCTGATACTGGTTCATTGATTCTTGCCAATTCACATAATTTGTTTTGTGGGGTGGGGAATATTTCTTTACTGGTCAAACACTGAAACAGGCTTCCTAGGGAGGCAGTCAATTCCCAATGCTTGTTGGTGTTCAAGAGGCATTTGAATAATGATCCTAGTTACATGTTCTAACTTTTGGCCAGCCCTGAAGGGGTCAGGCAGTTGGACTAGATGATCATTGTAGGTTCCTTCTACCTGAAAATATTCTATTCTAATCTGTTCTATTCTATTCCATATTGCTTTCATTGGACTCACAAACACAAGGTGTACAAGGTGTTCAAGGTTCACAAGGTGAAGGAAGGGTGAGACAATGTTCTCTCTTGCTCTAATCATTGGCATTGGTACACATGGTGGCTGTCACTGCAGGGTCAGACTGACTCTAGCTCCAGGGCCTCCTCTCTTAATGAGAACTATAGTATCACCAAGACAGAGGCTTGAAAACAGATAGGAGTCATTGATATCTTCAGGTAGAAGTAAGAAATAGAGCTGCCAAATTGTTTCCTCCTGGGAAAGATTGTGGAGTAAAAATAAACTTTGGGTTGAGTTAAATGAGTTCACGTCTACACATGTGTGAGGTAGTCACCTCAAATTCCTGGGCCCCGAGGTGTGGTCTGATGACTGTTGTCTTCTTAGGCAGTCCGAATCTGCCCCCAGAATCCACTCTACTGGACAACAGAAATATTTGGGATGTTCTAAATGCCACAGAGCGACTGAAACCACCATCAGTACTTCAGCAAACCAGCACTCTGCCATGGAGTTGGGGCATCCCGTGCCAAGCTGCAGTGTGAGGTCCTGATATGCCCTTAAGCATTTGGAAGAGAAGCTGGGAGCCACATCGCTGAGCCAAGAGATGTGGTATTTAGTGAAGCTTAACTTCTTACTGCACGGCAGCGCTTCGCATTCAGTATTTTACATGGAGCTCTGGGACTGCGTATAGAGATGTTGTCACTAAGCAACAAAACACAGATTTTGCAGGAGATAGTAAGGTGATACTAAACCTCCTTTCCTTCTCCCTCCTCTCCAGTGCACCAAGGTTGCCAGAGCCAGGGTCTTGCCCAGGCGTTGGTTGGGAGTCAGTGGGACTGAGAAATAAAGGAAGAGAAGACAACAGTGTCATGGGCTAATTCAAACCACATGTGCCAGGGCTGAGGGGAGATCCCACCCAACCAGGGCTCCTCTTCTCCTCGCAGTCCCTAACCTTGAAATACAGCAGGCAGCAGAGCAGGGCAGGAGGTAGACAAGGCATGAGCAGGTGAAGGATGCATTTGAAAACAGAGAGCAGGACTTCATCCATGGCACAGGGCCTCTCTGACAGCTTCAAGCCCAGAAACAGAGGGTTTGGTCAAACTGGACAACATGGTATGGTTTAGTTGCAGAAAAGTGACACAAAGAAGAGTGAGGGATTACAAAATAAATAAATCTGATGCCAGAAAAAAAAAAAAATATCCCAGAAATTGAAAAAACTAAAGAGCCAGGGGGGCAAAGAGGTTTAGATCCAAGCCTTACAACAGAGAGGTAAGCAAAGCCAATGTAGGGCCTTTTCTCAGTTTTGAATGCAGATGTATGGCTGGCACCATTACTCTCTGCATTGCCACCAAAAGGAGCAGCCAATGTCCCCAACACAATAAGCAGAGGCGAGCTAAACCCCAGTAATGGTGATGGGTGGCACGTTTCCATTAGCATCCTATATGGGCAAACAGATAGAGGATCACCTCCCAGCTGCCAAAACACCGCCAGCTTATCTACAGTGCAGCAAAGGGTGCAGGGAAAAGAGAGAAGGAAAATATGACCGTGCTCATTCAGGAACAGCTCAAAATGCCTTTCAGCTGAGGGTCTCATTGGAGCAGGTTTGCACAAACCCAAGATAAAGCTGCAGCAGGTTTCCCTCTTCCCCTGGACATTTTTACATGGGTGATCCCCAGGAGATCTGTATTTCCCCATCATGTGGCTCCTCACTGACATACCGCGTGATGCCCTGCTCACCCAGAAGGTCACTGCACACCTGGCTGATGGTGGAAAGGGAAAGGAAAAATACTGGGAATGAGCCACAGTCCTGGTATTTGTAGCACAGCAGCGCTGAAGAGCCCACAGATGAACCTGGCCCCCATGGAACTGTACCCTGGATGGGGAGGGAAAGGGTTCTGCTCCAGCCTACCTCCACAGAAATGAGGTGCTTGCGTGCAGAGGTGTCTCCCTGGGTCCTTTTAAAATTTTAAATACATTAGCTAACTTCATTCACATTTGATGGGATGCGGCAGGGGGTTTAATCCCACCCAAATGCAGTGATCTGGTAAGTGGGTATCTCCATCTCCACTAATCACCTCTGCCTCTGGCAAAAAAAAAAAAAAGTTAGGCATTTTCATGTAGGAAACATGACTTTTCTGATTGCTTAAAGACAGCTGGATTCTTACCTCACAGAATCCCTTTCTCCCCATGGATTTCCTGGGGAGCACAGATGACTGCCCTGTAAATCACAGCAGGCTACCACGTGGCTCCTGTTCATATCCAGTGGTTTTAAATAGAGGCTTGTGTTAATAACATCTCTGATCCCTCCTGTTGTTTCTCCCAACTGAGCTTGTGTGACCTCAAGCCCCCAATATGGACTGACCACAAGCTTTAAAGGACATGATTTATATTTAAACCAACAGCAGCAACATTTGGAGACCAATGCAAAAGGGAAAAATCTAGTAATTAACTCAATATTGGTATTGAAAAATAATATCCCAAAGCATCTGCATATATTTTGTCTCACATTTGTGCTAAATTTAAATGCTCATTATCCAAGGGCTTTGTTCTGCCACCACATGGAGGAAGTGGCTAATATCTATATACAATTCAAACACTACAGACCTGGGCCAGGTCCCTGCAGTGCCCTCCTCAAGAGACTTGTAAAGACAGAGCCCTGGCCAGAATTTCAGCCAAGTGTGGAAAAACAGGACTATCTTCGATCTCTTCCACTGGGATGGGATGGGGAGGCTTTACACCTTTTACACCTTTACACTTTAGAGGGGTTTGGTGTTTTTTAACATTGCAGATGCCATAGTAGGGAAGAAGAAACTTCAACTTCTTACCTGGTCTGTCTTGTGCTGGGGGGTCTGCAATGGTGGCACCTTCTCTGGTGGCATCTTCCATGCAAGCAAATGCCCACAGAGCTGGTCCCAGGGTTTATTTAATGAATTAAATTATCCTGTTCAAGTCTTATTTCACAGCTCTTCTGCTCTGCTTTACACTCGTGTTACCTTTGCTCTTGTGCTTCCTCCAGGGATCAGCAGACATCCAGCTGAGCAAGGCCAAAGCCTGGCACAGTGACATCCTTCTGGGGGTAACATCCTTCTGCACCCCTGAAGCCCATACCCTCAATTGACACAAAACGTATTTGCAGGCTGAGGGGAAGCACATGCAAATGCCACACTCATTCCATGGACACTTTTTAATTCTCAGGAGCCTGTGGCCAGAGGGGAGGAAAAGCACGATCATTATTAAATGGGTGATTTGAGAGGTATTTTAATTTTATTTTAGAAAGGAAAAAAAAAGATGAAAGGGGAAAAGTTCTCTGTTTCACACTTCTTAAGGTCACACTTCATATTAAGGTTCCATTTATAAAGAACACATAAATGCTTAATACTTGTTTAAGTGATTGATGAATCATTTATTGTATATTGCTATTGAACTGTTGGTCTCTAGAGTTGTGACTTAATCATCTATAATACCTGCAGCTGCTGTATATACAGCCATCGATAACGTTGGAACACAAAGTATTCGTGCTCATAACGTGCTTACTGCATCTAACATTTATGAATGCTTTATAAACAATTTATAAATGAAATCTTAATATACAGCGTAGCCTATTTTTAATGTTGTGGCAGTTACATAACCCCCTTGGCCTTGATTCATCTCAGATAACTTTGGGCATCTTACAGAGGTGTCTCCCGTTTTGGCCCTGGACCATTTTGCTCTGCATTTCTACCCTCCCCTACTCCCACTGCTTATTTATCACACCCTCAGGATGCTGTCAATGTGTCTGGGAGGGATGCTGCAACCTCGCAGGCTTCAACAGTCTGTGCAATGATGGAGCTGCACGTCCATAACACAACAAACTGAAAGAGGGCAGATTTAGATCAGATATTAGGAAGAAATTTACTGTGAGGGTGGTGAGGCACTAGAACAGGTTACCCAGACAAGATGTGGATGTCCCATCCCTGTAAGTGTTTGAGTAACCTGGTCTAGTGGAAGGTGTCCCTGTCCATGGCAGGGGGGTTGGAACTACATGATCTTTGAAGCCCCATTCCAACTCTAACCATTCCATGATTCTATAAAGGAAAACACTTCCCTGCCTTTTCTTTCTTTTATTCAAGCCAAGCTCGTTGCATAGCTTCAGCCTGGTGGGGCCATGTGAAGAGGTGAATCATGCAAAAGGACGGGGAGAGAATGGTATCTGTGCTTCAAATCTGAGCTGTTGGTAAAGGAGGTGGTAGGTGGATTCCTAAACTGGACCATGGCATCACTTTGGCCACACTGTTCTGTAAGGGCATGGGCAGACTTTGGATAGGAAAGGGCCCTGTTTCTGACACAGATTAGTGATGACATCCTCATAGCCATTAACAAGATGCTCATTGTTAAACTGTTTCAATAGTTGGCCTGATTTCCTTCTGGCAGTGTCTATGTTGTTTTGTTCAAACTGAATACATGCTGAAAAGGGGCTGAAATCGCCCTTCTTCAGTCATGATATCAAAGTACATTGGGCTGTAACAAATTCTTCTCTGCAGAGGATCCAGTGCTCCCTCATCACAAAAGCGGTGCTGTGTTTCTTCATTGTTGACATATGTCTCCCCTTATGCCAAGTAATTTCTGCACAGTTCCTGGGGAGATTCCCTATGGATGTGGAAACGGGGAGGCTGAGAGGATGTCAGCGCAGCCTGTGCTGGTACCAGCCTTTAGTGGAAAAACCCTTGGAAGGGCAACTGCAAGCAGGAGGTGGATGAGCAGTGTCGCACCCCATACGTAGCTACTGGACACAGCTTTTGGGTTTAACATGATTTCCCAAGTCTATTCATATGATTTATGACTCCAAAGGTCATTAGTGTGGTTGATATAGATATACACTGAGGACATACTGGCCTGGAAGGATCTTCTGCACTCTCAGACATTTTTTTTAACTTATCTATTCCTCATGTATTAAAATGACAGTGACAGATTTTGGTGAAATGTCTTCTCCTCATACCAGGGTCCCTGGGAGCCAGTGACTATCCAAGAATAAGATGGCCAGTGCAGCATAATGGAACAGGGACCTCAATCTCAAATTTGTGAGTTCAGATGCAGATTGAGCAGGTTCAGCATGTTCCCCAGGCAGATCTGTGAATGAATTAGCTATAACCAGTGAGTCCACTAATATGCTTAACATTAGGCACATGCTTAGATATCTTTTTGAAGTAAGAACACAGGGACAACAAGTCATCAATATATGTTAAATGACATGCTGCCTACACATGGCAGAAGTCCTGTTGGTGTTGGAATCAATATATCATGAATATAGTAGGCTAAGTATCACTCCAACAAGCAACAAAACAGACAAGGTCCTATTAAAATGAAATATCTCAAGATGTTTTTAAGAGAGGATATGAGACCTGAACTCCAGTTTAACAACTGAAATAGGGTCTGAAGCATTTTTTTTTAATTTCCCAGTAGATAACCAAAGTGTTAGGTGGACTCTCACAGAGATGCAGAGGAATAAGACAGAAAAAGAAAGGGACATGTTGATCCTTTCTTTTGGAACCAACCAAAGAAAAACAGAAAAGCAGTAAGTGGAAGAATTGGTGGGAAGAATGAGATGAAAAAGAGACATAAGGAACCAACAGCTAAAATAGAGAGATGCTGGACAAGGACCCTGACATAAGCCCCAGAATGGTCCAAACCGCAGAAGTAAACACATACCATTGAACACTGACCATGAAAATTGCCCACATCTACATGTCTTCTGTACTAAGAAAAAGAGCATTAGAGTTTACAAACCTCTGCAAAGCACATACCTGTAGCCTTCAAATCCCACCTGTGCCCAAACAACTGAACTGCAAGCCCAGAGCTGTAGATGGTTTGCTTAACAACCTGTGGAGTAGGAAACCAACACCATTCCAGTGTGTGCAGTGGAAGCAGGATGGGTGCATAGTCCCATTTCAGTGAGAGAAAAAGTGCCCACAGCCAGAAAGGGAGCCAGAGGATCCAAGGAAAGGAGAGTGCAGCTGGCTCTCACTAAGGAAAGCTTGAGAGTTTCTAGATGGAGAAGCCAAACAGAGGAGTCTCAGGACTGTTTGACAGAAGGAGCTAAAACAGGGTTGCCCATCAGATGGTGCACATACAACAAGTGCTTCTAGTTAGTCTTCCCAGATATACCACCTCCATAAGTGGTCCTCCATCCAGCCTTTGAGCTGTTTCTGTAGAGAGTGGAAAGGGTCATAGAATCACAGAATGGGTTGGGTTGGAAAGGACCTTTAGAAGTCATCTAGTCCAATCCCCCTGCTGTGAGCAAGGACATCTTCAACTAGATCAGGTTGCTTAGAGCCCTGTCCAGCCTGACCTTGAATGGTTGGGGATGGGGCATCTCCCACCTCTCTGGGCAACCTGGGCCAGTTTCTGACTATCCTTAATATCAATATTAGGATATCGAGGCGTAACCTTCCATCTGAGTGCATCTCTCTCCCCACAGCTGATAGTTAACAGACACTGACATGGGAGCCATACGATGGAGCATACATCTTTCATCCGCTCTGGGTTCATCTAGGAAGAGAACATTTGAGTGAAGCTGGAATTTCAGTTCCAGGATGAAATACTTTCCTTCAGCCACAGAACACAGCATCACGAGATATGTTATTACTACCAGCAAAACACACACAAGAACACTACCAAGAATTAGAGACAGAAGAGACAGGCAGAGGTGTAAATAACACAAGATAAGTATTTATTCAGGCAGTTAAATTTACACAACTTGTGCTTCTCCAATGCATACATATATTAGACCAACGTCTGCTCTCAGCAATGGTGATTTAAATTAGACATGATTTAGTTCAACCAAGTGGGATCATATCAGATTTGCATCTGTGTAACAATGCGCCATTTGGCTCATCATGTTCAAAATAATAGCTGGGTGGTTCGGAGAAATAAAAGCAAGTTTTCAGTTCCAGAAAAGGAGAGCAGAACAGAAAAGTATCATTCTTTTTTTTCAGCCACTGTGAGGACCAGTCCTGACAGCAATCCCAGTGAAAACTACCATTAAAAAAGAAAACCAAAATCAATGCAGTATTCTCATTTCAAATATTTCCTCTTCCAAATTATGCTGATGCTTAAACATGCTCCTTCTGGACAAGTCACAAATGATACCCAGAAGGAAAAATTTCTTGTGTTTCATATCACCAAGATAAGCAGAAGTGTGAGAAATTTGGGAAAGATCTCATAACTGCCAAAAGGAAGTAAGCATCGAAGTTGACAGGGGGCAGAGTCATCTATGAAACAGTGAACAGACAGAACATTAAGGGTCAGCTCACACATAAGAACTTATATTTATGAGCACATATGGCAGATTTATAATGGCATATTGGAAATACGTGGCTTGCTTTAGTTCTAATAAAACCTGTTCCCGTTCCAACAGCTTCAGCAGACTGTGGATCAGGATCCTTTGTAAGGACACAGGAGTGCTGCATCCCAGTATGGGCTTCACGGAACAATATCCTCTGTTCTCAGAGAACCCGCTCAAAAATAAACTAGGAAATGATCCCTTAGCTGGGTAAGTTGAAGCATCCTGACTGCATCAGCATCTGCTGCACAATATTTTTGTTTCAAATGCAATGTGGTCCTTACAAAGCCTTAGCTGTATTCCTAACATCTGCAGATTACCTGCTGGGAATACTGAATAAAGCCCAATTTGGATTTCGCTGCAACAGTGTTGTGTAACATAGTACAGAGACACATGTCAAAAGCAAGCTTTTATGGAAAAGATTAACTGGTCTAATTCCTGCTCTCCTGGGATCTTATTTTTCTGTGTATATGCCTATGTAGAGACAGAGAATTCAGCCTCACGGCACAACAAACTGGTCAGCCAAGCTCCACTAATGCATAAAACATGCCCAGATCAGCCGCTTGGACCCTCTTTCTATGGGTGTCTCTGGCCTAGAAACACCGTGCAAGTCTAAGGAAGAGTTTCCTTACTGGACATTGCATGCTGGCAGCTGACAGAGCAGTACATCATTGCGAATAAGTCTTCAGCTGGTCTCAGTTTTCCATCAGTTTAAGACTGAAGACTTCCTCTCTGGCATTCAAAGCCGTGTACGGAGCCACAGCTCAAGAGCAAACACTGATAACATTACCACAATACAGATTTTTTACAGACAATACCCTGCATACACTGGAAATAGCTATCATGTTATAGCTATTGTTCCCTCAAATTACAAACATGTTTAGGATTAATACATTCCAGTCATTTGCAAACACGCAAGGAATTGAGTTTTGAGCAAGTGTCATTCCTAGAGGGAAAAAAAACCCAGTCACATCTAAAAGTACAAGTAGGAATGGTGCAGAGAGCCAGAATAAGCTCTTTGGGCTAGCACCCCATAGCATGAGCAGGATGGACCAGGTCAGGCATGAAGTGGTGTGCCCACATTTGGAAGAAGCCTAAACAAACACAAAAAAATCTGCAAATCCTGTGTAGGTTTAGGATATACAGGGCTAACTGGAGCCCCTCTGCGGCATCTTGGTGTACCCACCCCCAAAAAGTAAACTACCACCACGTTTAAGAGCTGCAGGCTGTAAATTAAGAAAAGATTTAGGCAGGTTTGAAAGATGAAATAACATATTAATCGTAGAGTTAAGACATTTCCCTGCTTTACATGGGGTAAATGCGGGACTCTTTATACAAAAACATTATTCTGAAAGACAACAGGCTAATTGGCTAATTTTTCAATACATTCATCAGCTTCTATGGTCAGGAATTCCATGGCCTTAATTGCCTAATAATTAAACTTAATAATTCTGAAAAAAAAAAAAAAAAAAGGGAAAAACAACCACATAATCAAGCCCAGTTATTAGCATGAAAATTCTGTAGGAAGAGTTTGCAAAAACTCATGCAAAGTAATATTAATGACCAACTGATTAATTCTGGTGGCTCTTTAAGTGTCTGCAAATGTTTTAAGCAACTGTGATTGCATAAAACAGAACTGTGGAAGCCCAAATTCACAGGCAGGCCCTAGGCAACCCAAAAGTTGGCTTATTTCCTTTCTCAAGGACAAAACTCTTCAGCTCTTCATTGCTGTCTTTCATTTCTTGTTCACAGATCTACCAATAGAAAGGCAATGACTTTACCAGGAGCAAGTGACATTGGGCTCAGGGGACGAAGAGAATAACTGGAGGCACATTTACTATTCTTACTTACAGAAACATAGGAAAAAGCATCACTACTGCTATTTACTACCAAAGACACCAAGTACTCAGCAAACAAGTGAGCAAGAACAAGCCTGGGAAGAAGTCTGAGGGAGAAGTACATTTCAAGGGTACATACCATAGGTCCGGTGTAAACCAGGAGGTAATTTCATGCGGATATGCAACTCCTGTTGCAAAATGCTAACAAAGGATTATTCAAGTTGGAATTGAGACTTTCAAACATATGGTTAAATTCAGCCCTCAAGACTCTTTGAAACCCACTGATATCAAGAGAATATATGAAAGTATAATGCATGCATTAGCAGTTTCAAAGGCTTTTTGGAAACAGAGGAAAACTCTCGCATAGTTATAATATCTCTCTGTCTCTCTGAAATTAGCTAAGGCAGCTGCCCAGATGACTATCAGCCAATTCAGAAAGTGTTCAGCTGTTCCTTCAAAGTAGGGGCTGTGGCCTGGGGTTGGACAGAAACAAGCTGGGGTCAAGCAGAGGATGTGCCAAGCATTGCTGCGCACTGTGGCGAATCAAACACCACACAGTACTTCTACGGCTTAGTTTGGACCATAGGCTCCATAGCACGGATGTGGACGCTAGGGAGGCAGAACCAGGAGAGAGGCAGCTCCCTGCTGCAGTTGTCTTCGTGGAATTTGATATTCAGGTAGAAATCACCTGTGTAGAGAATGAGAAGTGCTCCAAAGTACACAGAGTCTTTGGTCGGCTTCACCTGGAAAACAGAAAGTGAAAATCAATACAATTAAACCAGCAACAAAGCAAAACGATTGCACTCTGCGGTCCAGTAGCTCCTTCAAATGATCCCAAAGTACTCTAGATTCAGTTCTCAACATCACCCTCACACAAAAAAGGAATAAAGATCTTGTCCCTATTCTAGCAATGGTAAAACTGGAGCACTGAAAATTAAATACTGTATTATTCTCCTATGCAGCAAAGTTGTGCCACAGCTCAAACCAGAAAACAGATCTTCAGGATTCACTGACTCTAGAACAGAGTTGGTTTCCGCCAAAATGTCCTGAATATCCAGGAACATCTTTCCTCCAATGGCAATTACCAACATCTATACTAAAGATCTAAATCATGGCTCTGAACTCCTGTTAAACCTATGGTTAAACCTCATTTCACAACTTAGCAGTAACTAAATTAATGGTCACTTATTTCTCAGGCACAATCTGACTGCAAATTCTAATCAGGAATCTTCAATACTCACTGCCACTGAAATAATTAAGTTTAGCAAGAAACATCCCACAAAAAGTAGACACCCTGATTTAACTTGTCCAAATTAAATATAGAGTTCACAGCATTTCTACATTTATATAACCACCTTCGTCACAAAACCATTCACAAACCGTATCTTTACAACAAATAATATACATCAATACATCATTAAACTGAAGAAATTTCTATCTTTAACAATCCCATAACTGTTTAGATGTGATAATGTCTGAATTAGTATTTGCTCCCACCAGATGTCCAATCCAGTTTCCTGCTGCCTAGAATTGGGTTAAAGTTGCTGCAGATACAAAACATGGGATCAGCACAACACCATTCCATCGGACAGAGTTTATTAAAAAAAAATACTGTGAAAAGGCAACTTTATCCCAGCAGAAAAGGCCCCAAAAATGGCACCTGGTGGTTCTCAGTATTGGTCTTCCCTCAGCCAACACTATCTTACTACCTGGAACCATGAAGGAAGGAGGCTAAGGCTCTGAGATGGGTTATCAGCATTCTTGCCCACTATAAAAATTTTGGTCAAACGTAAACCGAGACATCAACAACTGGGTATTAACTGGGAAAATGTCTATGGACACCCCTTGCTGAAGGGCACCTTGCCATTGCACAGGAAGGCAAGAATACGATGATGACTAGAATGTGGCGGGGAATAGGAGGGAAGTAAATCACTAGAAAAGCTTTCCAGGGGCATGGGGTACCTCTAGAATACAGAATCTTAGAAAGGTTTAGGTTGGGAGAGACCTTAAAGATCATCTGGTTCCAACCAACACCCCCTGCCACCACCACCACCACCACCATAGTCAGGGACACCTCCCACTAGGCTCAAAGCCCCATCCAGCCTGGCCTTGAACTCCTCCTTGAGCATCCACAACTGCTCTGGGAAACCTGTGCCAGTGTCTCACCACACTCACAGTAAAGAATTTCTTCCTTCTATCTAATCTAAATCCACTCTCTTTGAGTTTGAACCCATTATCCCTCATCCTATCACTACATGCCCTTGTAAGAAGTTCCTCTCCATCTTTCTTGTAGGTGCCCTTTAAGCACTGGAGAGCTGCTATAAGTTCTCCCTGGAGCCATCTCTTCTCCAGACTGAACAACCCCAACCCTCTCAGCCTGTCGAGAATATGCCAGAGAGCTGAAAATTGTCTGTCACCACCTCCAGTGAGGAAGGTTTTCTGTAGATTTCAGATGTGAGGGGAAGGAACAATTTGCTTCTGTTTTCTCCTATTCTAGGTTTTTTTGGACCTTAGAGGATACTTCTCTGGATCCTTTAGCCAGCAGACCCCATATAGTCCCCTGGGGTATCAGGCTTCTTGGCTGGATCTGCCTAAGATGCTGCCCCTGCACAGAGGTCTGTCTTTTCACAGGCAGCAACATCATCAGAGCTGACAGAGCCCAGGCTCCCTTTGGCTTTGGTGCTGAGCACTTTCACTGACCTACAGCAAACTTGTGTCTGCATCGTATCATCCACGTGAGTGATCAGAGCAGCCACAGCTGTTCTCCTGACCCCTGTCCTTGGCATCTCCCCTCCTGGCTGGGTAGAAGTTCTTGCCCTCTGGCATTGCGTCTGGACATGCAGAACAACATCAAGCAGCCTCCCCTCTTGCTTCCTTCCCCTCCTCCCAGGACCGTCTGCCTTATTTCCGCCTCACTGGAACTGATGTGGACTTGCATCCAGAGGACAAAGGCAGGCACTAACGTCAGCAACGGGTGAAGGCAAACAGCAAAGGAAGCCTCCTCAGGACCCACACCTTTTTCAAGCTCCCAATCCATTCTTCCTAATCATAGAAGCATAGAGTGGTTTGGATTGGAAGGATTAAAGATCATCTAGTTCCAATCCCTGTGCTGTGGGCAGGAACACCTCCCACTAGACCAGGTTACTCAAAGCCCCATCCAGTCTGGCTCTGAACACCCCCAGGGATGGGGCCTCAACAACTTCTTTGGACAACCTGTTCCAGTGTCTCATCACCCTCACAGTGAAGAATTTCTTCCTTCTATCTAATCTAAAACTACTCTCTTTCAGATAAAGATCACCTAGTTTCAACCTGTGTGCCAGGGGCACTAGACCAGTTTACTCAAAGTCCTCCATCCAGCCTGGCTTTGAACACCTCCAGGGATGGAAGCACAGTCTTCCTCACTCATTTCAAGTTCTGCCTGCGTGGTTGCTCATTCTTCCTGTCTTCACAGCACAATTCTCTGCACCAGCCATCAGTGTCCCCATCAAAAGTGAGAAGGGCCAGCAAGGCAGGCAGTGGTATATGTCCAGATCTGCCTGCAGCCCATCTCCCTGTGCACAGACCTGAACAATGTTCATGGTTTGGGGACTATCCACATCTGTATGACCACCTGTACAACCACTGCTTCAATCAATGCTTGTGGTTTGGGGAGGAAGCAGTGGAGCAAAAGTAGCTTGAAGCCTTTGCACTGATGGGATGCAAGGGCTTTGCAGAAGGTACAAGAAGTTTCTTCCAAAATAGTAACTAACTGGAATGGAAGGCTGCCTTCTCCAGCGGGGCTGCCTACAAACATTCCCAGAAGATCAGAAGTACAACAGCAGCAGTCAGGTCATTAGTGGGCCAGATCCAACCCAATTGGTATACCAGACACAGGACTCATTTTGAGGTTAAAACACCTACATTTAGCTGCCTCTTTGCACACTAGTATCCAAGATCCTACTACAGTAAGGAGACATCCAGTCAATGCAGCCAGTGGAGCAAACACACAATGATCTACCCACCCAGCCTATAGAGTCAGGATAGCTGCTTAAACAGAAGCACCTTGTGACATTTGGGATGATGTAAGGCACTGAGACATCTGCAGAGGCCTGGCAGTGTGATTTACAGTATTTACAGTATGATTTACAGTATTTTGTGGCAGTAGATGAAGGCCAGGTGGGAAACCCACAACACCTAAATAATGGTAGACACTTTTAGGCAACTGAATCTCACCCCTGGTGTCTGTGTTAGGGTAAGCCAGGCTCCTCTGGCTGCAGACTCTATCTCTATTGACTAATGGGAGCTTAGCTGGCCAGCATCCATGGTAAAAACTACTCATTCAGATGCCTCGCTCTGGAATCGAAACCGTACAAGTGCCTGTGAAGTGGATGTCCACATCTGAGCCAGCTCTTCAACACAAGGATTCATCCGATCAAATGCAGAATGAGGTAAATAATCCGCTAAACTCCACCAACTCTGATGACTCCCCCTCCACTGCCTGTGAAGGGAGCTCAGGGTGACTGCTCAGATGTGTATGCAAGTGAGATGTTTCCTGCCGTAGCTGACAGTACACACCACCCCACAGACCGCAATGCATGATGCAGCCAACCTGCGAGAAACATGAAGATCCCACACTCGTGCCTGATCCAGACCAGATGTTTATTGTCCTTCCATCTATCGGCACGCTGCCTCGATATGTGCTCCTATGTCGTGCCCGTCTGGTGCGCCGTCGAACACATGCTTGCTGAATCCAGTCAGAGTCAAAAGAGGTTTTACTAAAATCTCATCCAACCCTTTACACAGAGACCAAAGATGGAAAGCTTCTACCCTAGAAAAAACACGACTGAGAAACCAAGAAAAAAAAATATGCCCACATTGCTCCTCTGTTCCACTGAGATAGAAGAAAAATTAAGTTTCTAGCTCCATCCTAATCCTTCCCCGACTCAGGCTACCATGTGGGACTGCGATTGCTTAGAACTAATTACTACTTATTTATACTGCTGTAGTACTTAGGGAGCTCAGTTGGAGATTAGGGCTAGTGCCAGCTACTGTTCGCTGCCCCAAAGAGTTTACAGTGCGAGTAAAACAGTGCCAAGAAAACTAATTTGTTCCAGATGGGCCACAGAGGACCTGCCAGAAGTGAGCAAATGTTCATCATAGCTTCTGAGCTGATTCAAAATGACCATCTACTAATGAATTTCTCCTCATCTCCCACTACCAATCACTTGAGCTAGTGTGTGATCGCACACACAGGGCACAAAAAATTGCTGGAGACTAGTAAGAGTTCCTAGCAAAAGCAGGAACAACAAGAAAAAGATGAATTGCTGGTAGTTACAGGAATCTCCATGGAAAACAATATTATTATTATTTTTTAATTTGGCAAGAAGCAACTCTGATCAACTAATTAGTCAAAAACAAACAAAAAAAGTTGTTAAGAGCTAAGAATTTTTAACAATATGGTCAAAGCTAAACTTCAGTTTGTGAAGTGATATAAAAAATAATAAATTGATAGATTAATGCAATTTATTTTAATGGAATGGGGCCCACCATGATATCACATGTTGCAAAACCCCACACTGAACAAAAAATGTCTGCTCTCCAAATAATAATTGATGAAGGCACTTTTTCTGTTAAATACAGACACAGAAAGGTAAGGTTAGCCAAATTAGAAGTTGTGCTTAAAAATAAAGATATCACTAAATTTAAGATGCATGGAAATATCTCAATAACCTTTAGTATTTTCAGTAAAAGAGTTTGCTTTTTGAAGTAGCAGATCCCAGCAGGGACTTTGTGATCCAAACCTAGGCTGCTGCACTGAACTGAAGTCAGAGCGCAAAAAGGTGAATAAGCACTCATTATGTTACTTCCAAGATAAATCATCTAACATGGACTTCAAGCCACCAGAAACAGAAATACAAAATCGTGTGACTTTTGCTCTTTAACCAATTTATATTCATACTGTGAAGCAACATGTGCATGCTGAAAATTTCTGTATATATCCCCTGTCTTCCAGGTAGCAGCCCAAACCGAGCTGAAACTTTTTAGTCTGGAAATGAAAATAACTGTGATTTGCTGAGCATCAGACTTAATATGAAATTAAAATTTAGGAAAGCAGAGGGGATGAGGGGTTTATTTTGGAGGTTTTTTTCCCCCCCCCAAAGAAATCACATTCAGTTGAGCACCAAGTGTGCTGTAGTTTTTGCATCAGGGTGACAACAGACTGGATTTTCAAAGGGTGAGAAGTATCTTCTCTTGCTGTAATACCTGACGCTCCCACTCGTTCTTGACCATACATTACTGACATGCCAAACCACAGGCTAGTTCTCCATCCTTCCTCCCACCCAGCTCAGCAGTGCAATAAATCATGTCACCACTTCCCTGCCAGTGTCAGTGTAAAGTCAGCCCAATTAGCTTAAGCTGCTGACGAACGTAGTTTTTGAGAAACTGGCCAACTTTGCACACAAAACAAAAATGCTCACACCATCTCTCCTGCTTGGTCTGCTGGGGAAGAGGGGAGCATCTTCCCACAGAGGGGCCAAAACAAGCAGCTGGGAAACCGTAGCATGTCAAGTCACCTCCATTAAACGAGCAAAATAATCATGTGTCCGTGACCTGAGTTTATAATAATGATGAGCAGATGTTTAATAGCTTTGACACAGCAGCACCGAGGGAATCATAGAATGGCAGAATAGTTCTGGTTGGAAGTGACCTTTAAAGGCCATCCAGCCCAACTCCCCTACAATGAGCAGGGACATCTTCAACTGAACGGGGATGCTCAGAGCACCCATCCAACCGGATCTTGAATATGTCTGGGGATGGGACATCTAGCACCTCTCTGCGGGGAAACCTGGGCCAGTGTTTCACCACCCATATTGTAAAAAATGTCTTCCTTACATCTAGTCTAAATCTTCCCTCTTTTAGTTTAAAATCATTATCCTTTGTCCTGTCACAACAGGCCCCGGCTAAGAAGTTTGTTCACATCTGTCCTGGAGGCCCCCTTTAAGTACCAAATATTGTCCAGTGTCTTGGCCTTCATTTGGAGAAAAGAGAAGCTCTGGATCTCTGTCATCTCACCCAACTTTGAGCTTCTTCAGTGTCTTAACCAGCATCTGTCTGCGTTTCTGCCAACCTCAGAGCATGAGTGTGCTCCTTCTTCCCTGAAGCATCAAATGCACAAGTCAGGACTTTCTTCTTGTCCCCAAAACAGGTGCGGCTTTCTGAAATCTTTTTTCCATTACTGAATTAGTTATTATGGAGCATGAAAGGGCCTCTGACAGCATTAGATACACTGGTTGAAGAATTTTCTTCCGTGATCAGGGCTCTATTCCTCAAAGAAATGTGACTAAGCTTTTTCTCTGGGAGCCTGTGTAGAAGTAACAATACTACATACCATGAAATATAACACTTCTTCTCTAAGAGTCGACATTTTCTTCATTTCACCTTTTTGGATGAAAAGGAGAACAAATAGCAGAAAACAACTCTATTTTTAACTGACTGGGGACTGTGTTTACAGGAGAAATGTCACCATACTGAACAACGGGGCACAGGCGGGGTCTGTAACGTATGAGAAGGCCGCCTGGGCAGGCACAAGAGATGTGACCTCCTGACTTTTTGCCCCGTAGGAGACTCAATCAGAAGGTAAGAATACATCACACTGACATCTCCCTTTTCCCTCATTAGCCTGGAGGGTCAGGCCCTTTGGCAGTTGGGCATCCAAACACTGCCACACTGATTAAAAAATCCACATTGTCAGAAAGAGAGTCAAAGAAAGCCGCCACCTCTTGATTATTTCTGTTGACATATTTAAATTATTCAGCTAAGAATACAGTTAGCCCCCATTAAAACTCAAGTTGATGGTGTATTCCATGCTCATTAGCTTTTTTTCAAATATTTTCTTCCCATGATGCATAATTGGAAAATATACATGGTGAATACCCCTGTGGTTAACCTTTAATTTCCTTCTTACTAAGGTTCACTTATATATTCACTTTTGGTGAATATATACATACAGGTACATTTTATTAGCTATCCGAAGAGCTGACCTAAGCAAAGGTCCTAAGCACTATCCCATACGCTCACCCTCTTCTTCATGTTTATTTTATAAGTTACCAGAAATACCATTTATTCTACTCTGCAATATTGTCTGTACATTTTTTATTCCTGTATTTTTGTTGTTTCTTGTTTTTTTTGGAAAGGATGTTGGAGAGAGTAATTTTATCTGTATTTTCAGTGTCTTGCCTTAGAAGCAACAGCTCCCAGACTTGAATTTTCTAAAGAAGAATTTGAGAGAAAAATAAAAATCTCATTTGTTCTAAAAAGGGAATTTTCTGTCTCATTTTAAGCATGTTTTCTATTTTTCTTTATGGTTTTATAACAGTATGCTAGGCGACAAGGAAATGAACCGACACATCATATTGGTCATTAATGTTCAGCATTTTCTTTTTGCAGTCTGTTGCATTTCCTCAGGACCTGACTAAAACTGATTTGCTGAGTTCCTTGGCTCAGCCTGGGGAATATTTCAGATGTACTAAAGAGAAAAAGTTACTTAAAATCTATTACCGCAGGCTCCACTGGATGCCTCAAGGGACTGGCAATATGGTGTTCAACATTTTATCTAGGTTCCTCATTCACATTTAGTCAGATCTGGAGTGACCAAAAGTTTCTGGCTCTGATAATTTAGTAGTGGTTTACATGAAGGAAATTACAATCTTAACCACCTCAGAGAGATGACTCTATATCCCCAAACCCAGCAGCACTTTTAGCAAGAGATGCCATAATTGTGGTGCTTTCCAAAAATGAATCAGCCTTAAAATCATAGAATCATAAAACGGTTAGAGTTGGAAGGGACCTTAAAGATCATCAAGTTCCACCTCCTGCCATGGGCAGGGACACTTCCCACCAGACCAGGTTGCTCAAAGCCCCATCCAGTCTGGCCTTGAACCCCTCCAGAGATGGGGCAGCCACAGCTTCTCTGGGCAACCTGTTCCAGTGTCACCTTCACAGTAAAGAATTGCTTCCTTCTATCTAAACTAAAACTACACTCTTTCAGATTAAAACAGTTACCCTCATCCTATCACTACACTTCCTGATAAAGAGTCTTTCTCTATCTTTCCTGGAGCTGCTTTAGGTACTGGAAGGGCCTTCTCCAGGCTGAATAACCACAACTCTCTCAGCCTGTCCTCATATGAGAATTGCTACAGCCCTCTGAGCACCTTCATGGCCTCCCCTAGAATCACTCCAAAAGGTTCATGTCCTTCTTATAGAATCATAGAATCATTCAGCTTGGAAAAGACCCTTGGGATCATTGAGTCAAACCATCAGCCCTACTTCTTGGCCACCTGGGCACACTGAATATTAATTCAGCCACTTCTCAACTAGAACCCCCAGGTCCTTTTCTGCCAGGCAGCTCCAGCCACACTTCCCCAAGCCTGTAGCAATGCATGGTGCTGTTGTGTCCCAAGTGCAGGACCTGGCAGTTGGCCTTGTTGAAGCTCATACTGTTAATGTTGGCCCATTGATCCAATCTATCCAATCTATCCAGGTCCCTCTGTAGAGCTTCCCTATCCTCATGCAGACATCGGCGTCTCCGGAGCTGGAAGCAGCACTCCAGGTGGGGTCTCACCAAAGTGGAGCAGAAGGGCAGAATCCCCTCCCTCGCCTCGCTGGCCATGCTACTTTTTATGCAGCCCAGGATGTGGTTGGCTTTCTGGGCTGGAACACACATTGCAAATCCATGTCATCTGGAATTGTGATGTGTTTGACACAAAGACTTACTGAATCGATGTAGAAGGTGTTGGATCCCACAAAGGTGATAGCATCTTGCAGCTCATAGTTGTGCACTCCATTTTGGTAATCCTGGTAGGGTGTCACGGTGAGAGCGAAGGGCCCCACACTGTGCTTGCTCCAGTTGGTCAGCTTCACCTCCAGCGGGATGGGGTCCCCCACTTTGCAGTCCACCACGATATCGCAGTCACAGAGCTTGCCGTCAACAAGGATATCTGCACATCAAGAAAACAATTCCACCTTATGTTGGAATCCCGCTTTAGAAACCGTGTTTATCTTTACTGATAGGAAATTCAACAGGAAAAAGTAACCTGAATGAAAACAAGAGTTCCTGATGGAACTTTCTTAGGAAAGAAAACCCAACAGGGCAGTGCTGCAGGGAAATTACTTGCAACATCCCATTCATGAAAGTCTGATATCTGGCCAAAACTGTTAAAAAAAGCTATGGAAAAAAACAAATTACAATCTATACACAGACAGCAGAAGATATCTTTTTAACCTCCTCCCTCCCAGGCCAAAGCCACAGACAACTTCTCATGCTTGTCCTGCAAACCAACAGAATCAGGTTAATGGAAATACAAACAGGAATCATCGGTATAAACGGTGGCTAGATAGATCCAGGGCTGGGTGCCCATGTTCACATGTTACAGCCAGAATAAATCCTCCTGTATGGAGGTGACCTTTTGAAATAGGATAGACACTGCCAGAATTTGCAATGTAATACATAAATTAAAGTCCAGATTATAAGGAAAAAAAGAGACTTTAAAATTATACAGCAGTACTACGAGCTTGTTCACTCTTTGCGGTTTAATTCATTCTGGGGTTTCTATTTTTAACTTTCTACTTTTCTTCCCCTTACTGGGATAGCAGAAAATATAAAGCCTCTAAATTGGTTACTGCTGGGACAATGACAGCCAGAGTAATGTGTCCACTAACCTTGCCCATTTGCTTATACAGAACCAAAATGTTTCATTACCAACACGCTATGAAATTGCTAGTCCAATTCCCCGCTCTGAAAGGGTTCCCAGTTGTGCAGTATTACTGCATTTTTCAGATGGGGGTTATCTCCAGTGCACTATTAATACAGGAACATTCCTGTTTCACTATGGGTTCATGTTCAGAGATAAGAGAGAGCTCTGGGCGTGTGTAAGAAAGCATCCTCCCTGTGAATACCTATCCCCACAATCTCATAGGCCCGTGGGGCATTTTGATCACTCTAACTCCTCCTCAGTCACTTGCCTTATGACATACAGCATATTATTCCTCTGACAACAGCACTGGATTTACATTAGTAATATCCCCTCTTCAAGAAAAGACACCATTTTTATATTTCAGGAGCTTTTACAGAAAAACAAACAAACAACAAACATTTTATACCAAAGTGATTTTTTTTTCAGTGCTTATTTTTGTTTTGTTGCCTTAGACAAAAGAACTACAAAATGATGCATGTTCTCTAGATGCCCTTTAGCCTGGCAAACTGAACAAGATTTAGTGTAGCAATTGGGCAAAAAAAACCCCACAAACAACTAAAGCCAAAGAAGAAAGAAGTTCAGAAATGAACATTTATTCCAGAGGTCAAGCCAGTAAAGCTGAGCTACCTGGCCTCACTCTCCTATTACCCGAAAGAAGGTTGTTGCAAGCTAGATGTAGGTCTCTTTTCTTAAGTAAAAAGTGATGAGATGAGAGGAAACAGCCTCAGGTTGCACCAGGGGAGGTTTAGGATGGATATTAGGAAAAATTTCTTCACCAAAAGTGTTATCAAGTATTGGAACAGGCTGCCCAGGGAAGTGGTGGTCAGCATCCCTGGAGGTATTTAAAAGATGTGTAGACATGACGCTTAGGGACATGATTTAGTGGTGGGCTTGGTTGTGTAAAGTTTACAGTTGGATGATCTTAAAGGCTTGTCCAACCTAAATGATTCCACGAGTCTCTGAAAACCCTTCCTTGACCAAAGCTGCCCAAATGCAGCAGCAGCTCCCAGATACAAGAGGCTTGGCAGGGCAAGCACAAAGAAACCCAGCAGTGCTCAAGCTGCAGCTATCCAAAACCCACATTGATGCCCCAGTCTGAACAGTCTCTGTGCCAAAACTTCCCTTTCCAAAGGTGATGTCCAGTTTTGGACAAGAGCACTAGTGAGGCCACACTTGTTCTGGGCTCCTCAGTACAAGAGACATGGACATAATGGAGAGTCCACTGAAGGGCCACAAAGGTGATTAAAGGACTGGCGCATCTCTCCTATGAGGGAAGGCTGAGAGAGCTGGGACTGTTCAGCTTGAAGAAGAGAAGACTTTGGGAGGATCTCATCAATGTATATAAATACCTGAAGGGAGGGTGCAGAGAGGATGGAGCGAGCCAGTATCTTTCCAGTGGTGCACAGTGATAGGAACAGAGGGACAAACTGAACGTGGGAGGTTCCCTCTGAACACCACCAGATACCTTTTTTACTCCAAGGGTGACCAAGTGGTGGCACAGATTGCCTAGGGAGGTTGTGAAGTCTCTATCCTTCAAGACACTAGAAAGCTGAAGGACTTGGTCCTTGCCAAGAAGCTCTAGGTGGCCCTGCTTAAGCAGGCAGCTGGGCCAGATGACTTGCAGAGGCTCCTACCACCTCAACCTCAGCACTGTCATTCTGTGACAGGAAGTTATAATCACCACTGCATTTTAGGAAAGAGCTAGAAAACCTGTTTAGCATTGGGTTTCTTTTGCAATAGCACACTCCAATGTTACGGGGTCTCCTGCCCAACATGATCAAATTGCTTTTTACAGGGTTGCCCCAAGATCATGGAGGTGAGGTAGTGGTTATAACAGTATCCCATTACCTGTTATTAACTGACTTGACTTGTTCAGAACACAAAAGTGTGTGTGAGCATATAATTTTTATGCTACCCAGCCTCCTGCCACAGAAGTGAAGTCCAGTTGTTTCCTTCAAAAGAAATGCATTCATATAAATTCATGACTTTGTATCAGTTTACGTTTTCAAGCTTCTCCCTGAAAGATAAATGCTTTCATTTTAAAAACACAAAATACCAAAAATTTCCTTTTTTTTTTTTCCTAGTTCCTCCAGCCAGCGGGTATTACAGATGTGAGAACAGTGAGCTCCCCAGACCAGCATGAACCTTCAGAAATATTCAGTAAACTAAGTGGATGAATCTTTTTCAAGCTGCTCATCAACTTCCCTTTTAGCTTTAAAATTCAGTAACTCTGCTTCAGGAATTGTAAACGAACCCTTTGCCCTCTGTGTCCACCTTTGTATCTAAGAATAGCTCGGAGCATTGCTTCCCAATATCTTCATGTGAAAACAGAAAATCCAAACAGAAAGAAGGCAATTAAGTCTGGCTTAACCAGATTAATTTTCTTCCATATTCCTAAAAAAAAAATTAAATAAATCAAATTAATTTAAGATTGATTTACGAGCGTGTGTGTGCCCACGTGCTAGTGTACATATTGAGAGATTATTTCCTTCCCTCCCAGCACACCCCTCCCTCCTGCAGTACTGAAGCCAAGGATCTCAATGAGATGTCAGACGAGAAAACACACATGGCTGGCGTGCAAAATACTATGGAAAAGAGTGTTTAAAAACAGTCCCCTTTCATCAGAGAGAACAGCTTGGTTTGACAGGCAGTTTTACTCCCTTCCTGACACAGAAAACATCTCATGGACCATACGGATTTGCTTTAATATTTTCATCCATGAACAGAGGAAAAGCCATGTGCACAGGGTCCCATTTCTGCAGATTCAGCTCACTCACACAGATGGCATATAAAAGCTGAGACTGCTCACACCACTGCTGTGAGAGTGAATCATTATTGGCTTCGGTATGTGGGAGCTCTGAATCAGAAGATACAGTCGCTAGCACAGAAGACAGTGGTGGCCGTATCTCCATCTTCCAAAGATTCAGCTACAAGACTGAGTACTTAGGAAAATTAGAAGAACCAAGTTAGTGCAAAAAGCATATATACATTACAAAAAAGAGGTGAAAAATGTAAACTCTGGCTGTCAGGGAAAAAAACCAACAACCTAGCAGTCTCCCAATTAAAAGATAAATCCTTTTTTAAGTTCTTCAATAAGGCAACAGATGGATGCTTTTATTTATTTTTTTTTTTCCCTCTCTCACTCCTTTCCTGCTCATTTACCTATATATCCACTATGTAGGACACCAACCCAAGGATGGGGTTTCATCCCTGGGTGCCCTGCAGTGCTTGATAGCCACAAAAAAAGAAAGACAGTCTCTACCCCACGCCTGTGACCACACGTGGAACCACTCTGAAGAAGTGCAGGATATTTTAACCCTAGAACCTTCTCCAAGCGATTGTTATACCAAGGGAGAAAATGTCCAATGCATTTTGGAAGGCAGAGGTTGAGGATGATACAAGCCACTGAGAATCATAATATCACAGAATCATTTAGGTTGGAAAAGACCCCTAAAAACCACAAAAGAATGGTTGAGAAGGGCGACTGGAAAGTCTTGGGTTTTGACTGATGGCTTTAACCAAGCCTTTTAAGATCTTGATGAATTCACCTTTTAGCTGGAAAAACTTCTTCACAGCCCAGTGGATAGGTGATGCTTATTGACACCACAATGCCTGGGAGAACATTATATGAAAATAATACATCAGATTTCACATAGTCTCTGTCTTTCAGGATCTCAAAACTCCAGAAAAGAGAATGAATGTTACAAACGGGAAGAAAACCGCTGTTCGACAAGAGAAGCATCACTTACCATCACCTGCCAGGTGCACTTCTGTCTACATCACCCAAAGGAGCAGCTTGGAAATGAATACCAAATGTTATTAACATCTTGTGTTATTTGCTCTGCTCATGTTAATGCACAGTAAGTTGTTCTTGCTACTTCCTCAAGTTTCTGTGCAAGCACCCGCAACTCATTGGCCCACCTGTACGTCAAGAGTCCTGAGTCACGGCTAATTGCATTTCCCCTCCCAACTCCCTATTTGCCACTGTGAAAGTTTAATTTTGGAAAGCAGCATACAAATATGTGGTTAATCTCAGTGGAAATGCATATTCCAGCAATGTTTACTCTCCTCACTCAAGTTGGGGTTGATTTTAAAAACAGGCCGCAGAGGGAGGCAGGGTGTTTGTGCTCATCTTTACAGTGGAGGATGGAGAAAATTCCATTGGATATTTGCTTTTAAAGTGGATTTAGAATCCCAAACTGAAGCAGACACATTCGTCTCTGCCATTCGCTGCAGCTGGGACCCTGCCTCAAGACCTCAAGCAAACACCTCACGGAGGCACAACTTTGCACAAACAAGTAGGTCAACAAAACTCAAGGCAGGCATGAGATGCCCAAATGAGTAAATAATTCTCACATAGAAGGTAGAAAGAGATCTTCAAGCCCTGCAAAGCAAGCCTTGCTCAGCCGGACTCTGACAGGGGAATTTTAGTCAACCATTTTTTTTGTGCTGTTAGAGCTGCTCCAAAATACTAGTTTTACTCAACTTGGTCTGTGAACTGGGAGAGCTTTGGGCTGAGGAGGGGAGAGGAACAGCAACATCTCTAGATAATGCCCATCAGGTGCTTCAGTGGAGAAAAGCCAAAGACTAAGAGCCCAAGCCAGAACTGCTGCAGTGAAAGTCTCACAGAATGATTCAGTTTTTCTGTGCTAAATCTAAAGTGCTGATTAAAATGTCTGCCCAGGCCAGCTTTATTTCTAATTGCCCTAAAAGAGCAAGTAAAGGGCCAGCCATTCTGTCTGGAACAACTTCTTTTTTTCTTTTTCCCTCCTTGTCCTCTTCTGCAAGAAAGTTTGTTCAGGATTTTGCAAGGAACTGAAGAACGCAAAGAGAATTCTTTTTTTCTTTTTCTTTTTTGTTATTAAATCATTCATTTACAAATAGACTGAACAGTTCTATCTGTGTCTGATTTTACATATTACGCAGATGGAAGAAAGATCAAAATGGAGGAAAAAAAAAGCCCACCCTGGAACAGAAGTAAACTGAGTACAGAGCAAGCTGATCCTGCCTTTCTCCAAACAAGCAAGATCCCTGTCCCTCCTCTAACGCTGCAGGTCAGGTCAGCATCGTTTTGAGCAGCCTGTTAACTGGGGTCTGGTCACCTTTTCAGAGGGGCTGGCTGGCAACAGGTGGCATTCTGTTAGAGACAACGGGTTCCTTGAGTTTTCTTATGTGTCTCCTCCATTATACAAACCTAAACACTGTTCCCTCTCCTCCCACTTGTTCTCCCTCACATAGACCGGTTCCCTTTCATTTTCTAAACCATTCATGCAAATTATTTACACATAGAGAGACAGCACTGGGTACATTTGTTTGTCCATTTACAAGGTCCTGCAGGCTTTTCAGAGCTGCATGCATCCATGCAAAAGACATTTCTATGAATATAAAACCTGTGTTCCCTGTCACTCTCATCATGAAAATGCTGAATGGCTATTTAATAACACAAGAGCCGCGTAACTATTTGCATAAAAGCTTCTACACATGGTTTGGATCTGCTCTTCACAACTGAATAACTTGGAATAACATCCTCGTGGTCATTCATTGTTACACCAACACAATACTGAGCCAAATCCACACCCTGCATAATTTATTTGCCATCGACACTAACGTACACAGATGTTTGTACTGTAACAGGTTCTGATTAGAGGAATATCTCACCTTGTCAACCACTGCTAGTCCTGTCCTAGAAAGCACCCTTATACTCAGAGCCTGCTGATCCAAAACCCTTGTGGACCTGAAGAGTTCAGCCCCTCGTTGGGTCACGACCCTTGGACAGGGATGAGTGAAAAAACACAGGAAAAGACAGGAGCAAACTAGTGCAGCTTCCTGCAAGTACCAACAGCCCAGAGACCTTCAGCTGACACAGGGGCACGGACCTGAAAACAGGAAAGTTGGCAAAGGGTGGGAGGGCTGAACATGAATATAGGCTAGTGAAAGAGGCAATTGCTTCCACAAGACCTCCTGGCAGGCTTCCCATTCCCCAACAGTTCACAATTGAATTAAGGACACACTTTATTAGCTCCAAAAGCAATTAAAAAGAAAAACACGTTTAAAATATAGTTCTAGCAACAATCAGCAATTAGTCTCTGCTAATTGTCTGCGTCTTCCTATTTAATCACTCTTTTGCATTGGCCAGTACGCTGATGACAGATCCCGACTGGTCCCATTATCGTTCTTGCCAAATTGTTTTGAGTTTGTGTCTGTTCTTAACTCTGTGATGACAACGGACCGTGGCTGCTGCAGCATCCCTGTAGGACTCCCTCATAAAAGGATTTTTCAACCTTGTCCACTCGGGTTGAGTAGGCCGCCCGTCCTCCAAATCAGTATGTGTCCAATTTTAACCTCCAGATCTACCCTTGGCAGACACATTACCAGGGTTACTTAACCTCAGCTATGAACATTTAGATGTAGTATAATACTCTTCAATTAACTCTATGTACCAGGGTCACACTGGCTGAAAAGAGCAGCACAGATGTGTCTCTGGGGTTTGACTGCCTCCAGCTTTTACCTGGGATCTTAAAACGGTAAACCTGAATGCTCAATAACCACGGATTTAAGAAATGAGGAAAAAAAGGTTCAGTTGAACCTCTCTGGTTTTGGTATGAGGTATTTTATTTTGCATGTGCCTTTGGTGATAGACATTTCTCCTGCCCTGTGAAATTGCTGGCACATGGATGGCACCTACTTGTCCCATTTCTCCTCTGGCAGCCAAGACAACCTGTCATTTGGTGACTTGCCCAATTTGCTATCAAAGTGAAAATCACTTCTGAGTTTGCACCCCTTGTATCCAGTCCTAATCTAAATGCTCAATGGCAGAATTTGAATCTGCCTTTTCGGAATCTGCCTAAAATCTGATAATTTTAAAATTCTCACAGCTCCGTGTTTTGAAAATTCTCAAAGCTATTTTTTTTTTTCCAGGGAGCCTGAACTCCTTTTGACTCCTTTAAAAATAGTTGATGACGTTGCCCCAGATTAGCATCATTTCTGAATGTGGGACAACCCCATTTTATTTATTTATCACAAGCAAGCTTACAGAAGACAACTTTTGATTATCTGCTACACAGCCAGAAGGTCAGGTTGGAATATACCGTGTGCCTGTGTTTTGAGATTTCACAGTCCCAGTATTAATCACAGAATCACAGAATATCAGGGATTGGAAGGGACCATGAAAGATCATCCAGTCCAATCCCCCTGCTGGAGCAGGAACACCTAGTATTGGCACGTTATTTTAGGTTACTGAAAACTTTGTTTCTGTAGGGTTTTTTTGTGTGTGGTGGTTTTTTTGCTTGTTTGGGTTTTTTGGGGTGGATTTTGGGGTGGGAGGGGGGTGGGGGAAAGCAGAATTTTTTTTGTTTTTTTTTTTTTTTTTTGTTGTAGGACTACTTTCCGAGTCTTTTTACCATGCATTTTGGGGGGAAATAAGAAAAAAAAAAAGAAAGGACCCTATATTACATTTCAACAAAACTAATCCATGCTAGGATATATCATACAACACTTTTTTGTTGTGTACTAGCAGCTTTGTGCAAAACCACTGCAGGTCATGAATAGCATGGCTTATCTACAGCTTACTGAAAGAAAACCACCTTATTCCTTACTCTTTGCATAACGAGGCTTAAAATTTTCTCCTTCCTTTTGTGATTCTGCAGTGATGGAAGTGAGACAAACCTCTCCCTCTGCAGAGGAGATTTTTAAAGATCTCATGCAATTTTTGGAAGTTTCTGACTTGGGACTGAAAAGGTAATGGTAAAAAAAAAGTCTGTGGCCCTTTTGTCCTGGTTTGAGAGTCTGCCAAAGCAGGTTTAGTCTAGACACATAGGCTGGAGACCTCCAGGGAGGGTTATCTGGTCTAGAAATCAGTGATAAAGGTGATTGTGGCACATTCCCTATGGAGACAGGAATAAGCCAGCACATGGTCACAAAAGAAGTAATACCTACTTAACAGCAGAGACACCAATTGAGGCTTCTGTGCTCAATCCTGTTCATGCCAAGTTAAATATGTGGAATTCACCACACAGTCTGCTTACCTAAAGTCTCCCCAAATATAGTAATATGGAAGTGGAAACTGTTCTTCTGGACTTTCTACTGTTTTAAGTGGAAACAGTGTTTTCCACATCACCTACTCAACAGACACACAATCGTGCTCTGGACTCTCAGCCAGATAAGGTGTCGTACCCAACAGGTAGCTATTTTTAAAATTCCTAGTTAAATTAATCCTATCTGTAGTATAATTTGGACTATTTGGAGCTCCTGTATGATGAAATATGCAATGTACTGTGTGAAGCAGAAGGGACTCCAATGGGGCTGAGAAGAGAGCTGAGATAGCAGGTTATCTCCATGCCCAGATGTACAGAGACACAGGGGCAGGATGCTTTAAGAAAGGAAAAAAAAAAAAAAAGAAAAGTGATGTTGATTTTTTAGAGAAAAATGATGGGTACATGACCCATTTTCCATGCTTGTCTTAAAAAAGAACCATGAAATATTGCATGAGATGTCCGGGCCGTAAGAATTTTTGCATCCTTGTAGAGCAGCCAGAGCCTGGTACGAGATAATATATAACCCCCTAATAACAGGCAGGTAGATGATTTACCACATTTCAGTAACTGTGTAAATATGAGCGCTAGGACACTGAGCTTCCCGGGCCTCCTGTAGCCCAACCATGATTGAAACTCAATGAGCTGAGCTAAATGAGAGATATTAAACAACCCCAGGTACAAACTCTGTATCGCAGCACCTTATGCGCAGGGAATGGGAGACGTGTGGTTTCTAGACGACACGTGGCTAATGTCTACAGACCAGAGTTGCTCAAAAGCAGACGTGTTGGTTAAAATGGATGTATTCTCAGTTTCTAAATGAATTTTCTTTGAATTTCACTCACAGCATTTTTCAGTCTAACGATTTTAAGTTGTTTTCCTTACCAGTGGATTAAATTAAATCTTTACTATTTTCCCTATGTGTGGTTAGTCCATTCTGATGCTTTTGCAGTAAGACATGATAAACCAGCAGTAAACGAGACAGATCTGAATTGGAAACTATTAAGCCTTACTATGGTGCTACAACTTCTTTGTTCTGATGGCATCCTTCTATATTATGACCTCTCTCAAAATCGAATTTGAATACACACAAGAACTGCACAGAACAGATATATGTAGATGGAAGTTTTCAGTCATCCCCAGTGACATAAGTGCATATTCTCCCCTGTTAGACAGGATGCAAGCAGACAAATAACAATCAAACTTACTGAAAACAAGAAATCTGTAGGCCTAGAGTTATCAACCCAAACAACTTTAGGCCTCTCTCTGAGATCTTTCTGTTAATAATTTACTACTTGCTAAAACTGAACCCACTCACAACCTAGCTCCTGAATTTTTCATGAAGTCCTTTCCTTTCCACACCTGTCTTAATTTCAGAAATAAAATCAGGATCTTTCCTGCCAATCTCAGCTTTCTCTTTGTCTTGATCTCCTCTCCCTCATGACTCACACCTCCAGTCCGTGAATAAATCCCAATGCCACTTTCTACAAAGTATCTCCGAATTTGACCTTTTTGCTCTGCCTACACTGCCAAACCTTTGTCTAAAATCTAACTGGATTATTAGCCTTAACAATTAAAATCTCGTCATCTCTGCTTTTGACACCTCCCAACAAGTGCCTTCTAATCCACCGAAGACCTTGCTTCAAAGATCATCCTGTAGGTCTATAGACTGGTTATGTTCACATGGCACTTTGTAGAGACATCACGCCCAGCTTGTGTACTTTCTAGCTCTAGTAGTAAAGCTCAACCCAGGCTAAATTTCCACACACTGACCCAACCTTTCCTGTGCAGGCTGAAAATCCATTGCTGAGGTCATGCAGTAATACAGAAACCTGCTGTCTGAGTGCTACAGAGGTGGCAAGTTGTGCTCACTGCTACCTATGGGCTACTTCTCTCCTGTTACTCTATTATTTTCCCTATTTCCCTATTTCTCTTCCCTGATAACTTTTGCTTTCATATAACCTACATACTTTTATAGCATATATATAAAAAATAAATATACATGCAGATACATATGTATATATATATAATACTAGACAATAAACTCTTTGGGACAACAATACTCATATTTCTTAGAGCTTAGCAGACCTGTTTTCCTGGGATGTCCAGCCAGCACCGCTAGAGAAATAGACATAATAAAAGAAATCACCTTAAAATATATTTTAAAAAAATAATACTAACATATATATATAGATATGATCAAATCTCAAGTCTACCTGGTGAGGTAAAGAAGTGAGCACTGTACCAGCTTTCCAAATGGGGACACTGAGACATTTTCAGGAGGAGTTAATCTTTCCTGTGAAGAGCTGGCAGGAATTTTTATGGAGTAGAAAAGAACGCATACGCTACCCAATGGAACTAAGAGGGGAAGGTGACTTCCAGAAGATAGAGAAAAACATCTTAATTGTAAGCTTTCAAAATCCCCGTGCTGGCTCATTGAGGTACCTACTCCTTACGGGAATACTGTCTTACAGTAAACTGAAAGTAAACCCTGAGGATTTATAGGAGATGCAGTAAAGCAGGAAGGGAGAGAGAGGCTAAAAGGAAACCCAATCTTAAGGAAAAGTAAATCGAAATAAAAATAATGCTATTTAAAGGAGAACTCTTTGATAACAGAGTTAAAGTAAAAGCCCAGAAACCCTTCCTTCCCCATCACTACATTCTGAAGGAATGGATAGAGGGATATGGTGAAGTTCAAAGAGGATGCAAACTTTGGGTTTAAATAAAATTACAAATTAAATATTGGGGGGGAGGGCGGAGAGAGGGGAAGAAGAGAAGAAAGAAAACCACTGAGTTCAGCTGGAGAGACTAAAAAAATCAATCCTCTCCATACCTAAGGCTGCGAGACATGCTTGGGCTTCACCTGTCAAGCGCTACAAAGCATTCCTGCAAACCCCTTTCTCCTTTTAATTGGCCACTGGGGTGGCAAAACCGCTCCTCTCTCCAACCCTGCCACCGTGCTCCAGCCCGCCCAGCCGCCGGGAAAATGAGCAATGAGCAGGTGTCAGATTCTGCCCTTTTATCTTCGGCTTTTAAAAGACAGATGCAATTATGCGCAAATCAGTGTAGCGCGGCCGCTGATTAGGTCCCTTTTCTAAGAATTATTTGTACAAGGCTCTGTGCACAGCCTGGCCAGAGCTATCAGCTCATCTGCAGAAACGGTATTGTCTGCTACACCTTCTAGAGACCCACAGGCGCATAAGCAGAGGAGAGAAATTATTAACTCCTCACCCTCCGCGGCCGGCGATGTCTCCGTCTCACCGGTGCAACCTTTCATATTTCGAGATTACGCGTGTACATTTCGATACACATCAGCAGAAAGCCAAAGAAATGAATCACAGAACAGCAGGGGTTGGAAGGGACCTTCAGAGATCAGTTAATGCAACCACCCTGCCAAAGCAGGTTGGACAGCAACGCATCCGGGCAGGTTGAAGAGAGGTTGCGAAGCACAAGTTGACAAAATGAACAAAACCGAAGCTAAAAGTCTTCCAAATTCAAGGAGTGGAAAGACTTTATTGCTTTATTCCTGGGTTCATGTATCATGTTGTGGATAGGACAAGAGGAAATGGCCTCAAGTTGCACCAGGGGAGGTTTAGAATGGGTATTGGGAAAAATGTCTTCACCGAAAGCATTATCAAGCATTGGCACAGGCTGCCTCATTATGTAAAACAGGAGAAGAGAGAGGATCATTGTGTCCCAATCCTTTCTAAACTCCTACAGAAGTAATGATTTTCAGTGCAAGGGAAACTTTTTCCAACAATTTCCAGGTCTCTAGCAAGAGTTTGGGCTATGCTTTTCCATAAATATTTTTGAAGGAAGAGAGTGAAGAAAAGCTTATGAGCTGGTTGGAAAGTATATGAAGCAAACAATGACATAAAATGGCAACTTTTTCCCAAGATCATTCACGATTTCAGCAAGTACAGGGCATTGGGAGTTAACCACTCTATTATGTGGTTTGTCTTTTCCAGCATTAATTTGTGAGAAAGTCTATCTTTTACACACTTGCAATCCAAACAAAAGAACAAATTAGAGGAACTAAGCACACAAACCACGCTGGGCAATAGACCGTCACAGCCAAACGTTGCCAGCAATCTATATTCTCATTGTATTACATGAACTGACCCAGAATTAACTATGGCTGCCCTCTCCTGGAAAACTCTCTAAAACAAATGAAGTTCTCTCTCATCTGTTTCCATCAATGGCATTAGCATGCTTAGTGGCAAGACCACAGGAGAACATGACAACCCGGATAAACAGCTATGAGGAACCAGTAACAAGAGACAACAGAATTGAACGATTTCTCCATAAAGCTTCTGAGCAGTCCTCCTTGTAAAACAGTGTACAACTGAGCTCACTTGGAGAATACAGACTATGTGGTTCCTGGTTGAGAGTTTCACAAAGGATCTCAAATGTCAGGATGAGAGTAAGAAGAAAACAACTCACAGTCACATTCAGAGACCTTACCCTGAGCTTCAGCAACCTTCAGCTGCAAATCTGAGTTCCCCTGAGTTTCACTGGTCAAGCACTCACACCATGAGCACGTGTTCTTCAAGACAGAATTCAGTGCTGGCACCAGGCTCAGCAGAAGTGCAATGTGAGCACCTGCTGGTATGTGTGCACACCCAGAGAGCTCTTTGCTCATCAACTAAAGATGGCATTCACAGATGATCTGAGAACAACTGCACTACATGCGTGGGCAGAAGCAGAGGACATGGACAGGACAAGAGGGAATGGCTGCAAGCTGCAGCAGGGTAGGTTTAGGCTAGACATTAGGAAAAAATTTTTCACGGAGAGAGTGGTCAGTCAGTGGAATCAGCTGCCCAGGGAGGTGGTGGAGTCACCCTCCCTGACTGTGTTTAAGAGCAGATTAGATGTGGTGTTGAGAGATCTAGTGTAGGGGGGAACTTGTAGAGTAGGGATGATGGTTGGACTTGATGATCCCAGGGGTCTCTTCCAACCTAAATGATTCTATGATTCTATGATTCTATGACATCCAGCTTGACCTGGCATCAGCAATTCAAAGAAGAGATGCTTTCAAGAAAGGGAAAATTTGCATCCAATCTTCACAGGTGTTAATATGACAACAAAATGTCCTGACCACCAGTGTCAGATGTTATTGCTGGAATATAGTATCAGTGCAGGTGGCATCAGCCTCCTGTCCATGGCTATATTGCCTATTAGTATCCTCTCATGGGCTTTTCTCTGATGAGATCAGCTTGAGCCTAGTCAATAAGAATCTCTTAAGGTCTTTTCTTGAGAAATGACAGGAGTCATAAGATGGTAATTTGGGAAGATCACTGGCCAAATCCCAGTTATTATTTCTTTCATACTTCTTTCATTACTTCTTCATAATCACTGAAGAACCTGAGGCATATCTAGTAATAAAAGCGTATCGTTACAGGCTAATAGGGTAGAAGCAGGGTGAGATTTCATGAAATTTAGGTACCAAGTTGGTCAATAGAGTATCCTGGATCAAAACAAAAAAATCCCAACAAAATAAAAGAAAAAATCAAAGATGAAAAATTCATTTGTGAACTCACCTTTCAGAGGTGTGACTTTGAAAGGGTTCTAAAACCCAACATCAATCTTAAATATCTATAAGAGTAGGATAATCTGTTAAAGTGAAGCATTTCACTCAAAACAATAAAAAGCATTCAAAAATCTATGAAGTTGAGATTGAGCATTTTAGAAACTCAGCAATAAGTATCTACAGATGCAGAACATTGTTATCTTTTCATCCCCATTTTCCTCTCTCCTGACATTATTCTTGACCATTTCTTAATCTCTCTTGTATGTGCCTCTGACAGCTACCACAATGTACCAGGCACTGTATGTAAACAGGGAAAATCTCTGCTCTTAAAGAATCGTTTTGTCACGTAATGACCAGTGCAATTCTCCACGTATGCAAAGAGCCCTTTCAGATGCCACATTCAATGTGTCTCCCTGAAAAGTAGCTGTAATTGCAAGCAGATGCTCCACATGGAGGTTGCCAGCTGTTGAAATGACATACAGATGTTGAGCACACTGAACTCCAAACGTTCGGCCTTTCAGTACATGAAGGACTCACTTCCTGTCTCAAAAATGCCGAGCCAAGGTCTTTGTTACCACAAAGTGCAATAAAGTTAACACTACTCTCAGGTTTATACGAGCACAGAAGCAGCAGCCCCAGAAAACAACACACTGAGAAGTTCTAGAAAAATAGTGGAGAATTGTCCTTTGACAGGAAAGATCAATTCCAGTTGGCTTTAATGACCTAAATCATACAAAGCCCAACCATAGCATACATCTTCTTCTTGTCCCTACTTAATTTGTAGTTGGGCTGCATTTTTACATTTTGAAGCATGGCAGCCTTAAGGAAAATAAAAAAACATTTTGTAAGAGTAAAGGTCCAAAGTGGTCCTCTGACACTTTTCTTTGAGATCTGATTTGAATTCATATCTCTACATTTTCTCCAAAAAGTGGGATAAAAGATGAATACAATTGTTAATTACTGGAAAATCAGGCAAGCTTGATCTACTTGTACTTAGGTATTTGTCTAAGAAAAGAAGCCAGCAGCTGCCACAGTGTGCCAACAATTGTTACTAACAACAATTTGAAAGTCAGTTCCTTGCAGGGGGACCCCAGCTGGTATTGAATATTCTTTCACAACAAAGAACAACTATCAGTAAAGACCAAGAGGAGATCTATTGGCATTTACACATTTTATCTATTTTTTAACATGTCAAAGTCATCCAGCAGAATGGGCTGCTGCCTTTACCATCCCAAAGCACCTCATTAAACGATTGAGTTAATCAAGTATATTCCACTAATGAGAAAACATGATTAAAAAAGTTCAGAGAAGTGAGAATGAGGGAAAAATTTAACAGAGCAGTCAACCTCTTTCCAACCTAGGAACACGCCTGTGGTTCATAAAATGTAAGCTGTAGTTTGGTTAACGAATTATGAGTTGTAGTTACATCTTCTGTGAGTAAACAGTGATTAACCTGGTCAAAAATTCATGGGGATACTTGCTGAGATCCACGGGGATCATTTCTAATAAATTTTTTTCCTGCCCACATTTTGGTGGTTTAGAAAGGGAAGCTCTTCCAGCTTTATGACACATAAGATAACTGTCATTAATATACATGACCTGTACAGTCTTTCTGTACGGCTTTGGCATTTGGGCCTCCAACACTTATTCTGAATTTGGTATTAGGACCTTGCTGACCTCATGATATGTATAATTATCCATGCGTACATCCAGCAGGTTTATAGAGAAACACACGTGATCACTCACTCCAGGTATCAAGTTAAGATTGCTAATTGATTTACTGTTATTTACCAGTAGCTATCCATACATAAGCTCTATTGCACACATTCTACCACGTTGGCTTCCTTTGCCCATCGACCCACTCAGTTGAGAGTCACTGTACCATTTCAAATCTTGGACATTTTCATATATCCCTCACTAAGTATAGAATTTTCTTCCAAATTATATCTCTCCTGAAGGACTCCAACCTGTGCCACTAACAGCTTTTCTATGCCTGAAAGTATGACATCTAGTTATATCTGGACTATTTCTATTTGATCCTGAGATGGAAAAAAGGCTACGTTGGCCTTTCCCCTGCAAATGCAGGAGTATTTCACGCACATATTTTCTTATGCAGTGTGAATCCATGAAATCACAATAACCCCAACAATACATCTAAAAATTTGAAAGAAATCATGGCAAAAAATGTCTTTGGAAACCTCTATCTGAGATCAACATGAGGTTAATGTTCTTGCAGTCTGCTGAAATATTAACACAAATCTTTGTTCTATGATCTGATTTGCCTATTAATAACACTGAGCAACAATTTGCCTTACCTGGACATATCATCCTATCAAAACAATTCTAAATCATAGAATCATAGGATGGTTTGGTTTGGAAGGGACCTTAAAGATCATCAAGTTCCAACCCCCTTGCCATGGGCAGGGACACCTCCCACCAGACCAGGTTGCTCCAAGCCCCATCCAGCTTGGCCTTGAACACCTACAGGGATGGGGCAGCCACAGTTTNAGTAGAGGGGTAGAATCACCTCCTGTGACCTGCTGGTCACGCATCTTTTGATGCAGCCCAGGATGGCTTTCTGGGCTGCCACTGTGCACTGCCGGCTCAGGCTGAGCTTCTCATCCTCTATGAGAATCTGCATTGTCTGGGGCTGGGGACTGTAATCTTCTCTTGGATCATTTGCAAGTATGGCTCTATTGCTTGGCCACAGTGTGAACTGCCATCAAAGCCAGAGAACACCATTTCCTTGCCTGCCCACTCGCCAAGACCTGGGCAGAATAAAAATATGACACAAACTGTACTGAGAGCCCTGGAAAAAACCACCTGCCATCTTTGGCTCTGTGAGCTGAGTAATTTCTGCTCAGCAGTCACAGGAATGGCCTTTCTGTTGAGATTTCCAAGGGAGAACAATACAGATGTTAATTAATAAAATAGCTGAAGTTTGTCTGCAGGTTGTTTATAGTAATGAGCAGAGCCAGTATTACAATCACTGCTTTTCAAGTTTCTGTACTGCTTTGCAGAAAGAGACCTGTAGCAAAGAAGATAATGGTGATTATATGAAATGAGTCCTAATCCTTCTGAAAATAGTTATTAAAAAACATCGCTTGAGCTAGTGGAAGACAAAAATTCCCTTCTTTTCCAAAGACTAAAAATTTGTTTACTTGCCTGGTCGGTTTCTCATATATGTCTCTCCTTTACCTTTACTACATCGTTGTCACAGGTCTGTTAAATGGGCAGCACCCAAACAGATGCCTCAGAAATGGTTCCCTATTTATAAGCTGGTATTACTTATCTATCACACCAAAAATCACTGATCACCACACATGTTAGACAGTTAATGGACTCAAAGAAAAAAGAAACTCAAATGAGCCTAACCAAAGTGGTAAAATAGTGTGGCTTTATTTCCTGGGCCTACATTCAAATACAGCATACTTTCCATAAACTCCTTTCAGTCCCACTGAAGGAGCTGGATGAAGAAAAAGAGAGAAAAAGGAGAAAAAGGAGAAAAAAGGAGAAAAAGCAAAAGTAGTCTCCAGTTATAAGTAAGTCTATGATTGCTCCACATACAGTAATTCTTCTAATTTATCCTGTCTAATTCCACCTTTAGAATGATGAGACTTTCACCACATCCTGTAGGAAATATCTCCACAGTTCAATAGATGACTGTCTTACTGTCAAGGCTCCTTAAATCTCAGTATAAATGTTCCCACCTTCATTTTATCCCATTAGTCTTTGTTGTAGCCTCTATTCTGGCCTCAAAATAATTCCATTCCCACAGAAGGTTGGTATCCTTCTAATACTTCTAGCCTCCATTACCCTGTGGCATTGCAAGACATTAGAACAATATACTAGAATAAATGAAAATTGTCAGAAAAAACAATGAATGTCAGAGAATTTAAAAATAAATATGATTAGAGCAGTTAAAAATGGAGAAGGCCTGTTAGATTACTGAATGCGCCCCTGAATACAGGATGTCTTAAATTAATCTAATATTGAATGTGATCTAAGCCAAAAGGTCAAGAAGAACCTTGCCTATCTTCTCTAAAATAGACTTTCTTAGCCTTTATACAATACGTCTCAAACAGCTAACACAGCAGCACCTGAAGGTGTTTTAGTTTTTATTTTTCAAAAATCAAGTTAAATTTCTATAGTTTCTAAGAAAATGGTGCTCTTTGTTGTACAGCAAACATCCCCAGTGCGAAGATCTCAGATAGGACTTCACTAAATTTACCTGTCAAGCCTGTGCCTTCTTCAAACTGCGTGAAAAGGGAAATATTTCTCTGCCTGCCTGCAGTCAGGTAGAACTGCTGCATCCAACCTCATTTGAGCTGCAGTTTCAACAAACACACATGGGAACGCAGTACTGGAAGAATATTTGATTGTGTTTGTTTACCAACAGTGTTGATGCCAAGCAGCTTTGCCTGGCAAAAAAAA
>VZTM01032186.1:67991-83379 GCA_013400555.1 Jacana jacana
AAAAAAAGAAAGATGAAATTTGATTTTTAATAACACCACAACTCTGATAGGAATTGCGTTACAAGAAAAAACATTTCAGGGTATCAGAAGACAGATGGCCTAAATGAAACAGCAATACATCAAAATCTCAAATTCCTAAGTCTTGTGGAAGTTATTTTAAAGGGAATATAAACTTAAATGCATATTCCAGAAGTCAGACCATGTAGCATGACTCTAATTGCCAGCAGCTCCATCGCAGTTAGGTTTTATTTTAGTTTTCTTTGCCGTTGTACCTGGATTACCTCAACCAGATACAAGTACTTTCATTTTTTCAACAGAGGACCCCCAAAGAACAGTAAAATTGCTCCTGAACTTTTTATACCCATAGAATCATAGAATCACAGAATCATTTAGGTTGGAAGAGACCCTTGGGATCATCAAGTCCAACCAGCAGCCCTACTCTACAAGTTCTCCCCTACACCAGATCCCTCAACACAGTTAATATAAAAAATATCTAGCAGGCTTCAGGCTGTTATGGTCTGTATTTAGTTTTGAACAGTTGATCTAAGGACTGAAGAATTGGTTTGAAAATACCCAACATCTCAGTCTAGAATGGATTCTGTTTCGTTGAACGATATCGATTAACAAATCTACATTAGAGAAAGTATTTTCTTATAACAAACCTCTTCATTGCTGGGTCAATTACAAATGGAGTCAAGAGCAAATAAGGTTCCCTAGCAACTTAAGCAAAGCACGAGAAATTACAGTCACTGCCAACCAGTAGGGGAAAACCAAAGTACTTTGTCTCCTTGCTAAATTACCTTCGTTTATTTTATTACCAGCCTCTTCAAGGCTGTTATGAGAGAGCCATTTGCTGACATACATAGATGATTTCAGTAAGAATGCTCTTGTTATGCTCACAAGGCACAGAGGAAGCAAGGCTGAGTTCAGGTCTTCCCATTTGCCTTGTTCCTGGAAACCTCAAGGCACAATGGGCTTCTAAGTGTTGAGTAGGACCTTATGTCCTCCCTTCTGTATAAGCAGCACACAAAAAGATATTTCAGTTTCATTTCTAAATACTCAAAATGTGTAACATGATGATTTTGCCAGTCCCAAAAGATTTGGGGACGTCCCACATCTCAACCACAATACACTATCGAGGAGAGGAAATATCATGTTCTGCTTTGGGTTCCTTCAGCACCTGGTTTAAGACAGTCATTGCTTTGGTGCTTTGTTTTTTAAGACATCATGAACAGCAAGTGCTTGAATAATAATACTCTGTATTTAAAAGAAAAAATAGTGTCTACAGAAACAATTATGACAGCTTTTACTTGGAGACTGCAATGAAAGAGATCTGATAGACTCTGAATAAAGAAAAATCCTTTTATTCATGATAAAAGGCTGTCCAGAATAATTTTTTTTAAAAGTTCTTTTTTTTTTTTTTAAGATCTGCCTGACAGATTGTAGCTGGAAGCATATCCCCTGAACATAAGTTAAAATGCTCACCAATCTTTGGAAAGCCAAAGGGATCGATTCAGATTTCCTGAATTTTAATGCAGGACCAATTATTTTTGCAACGAGCCCTTAAAACAGGTCTAACTGGCCTAATTTTGATAGCGATTCCAACTCCTTTGATTCTGATTTTGCAAACAGCATCCTGAGTCATGGGCTGTGCTGAAGAAGCGACATTCAGTGTTGCCACACTCCGGAGGAAAACATCCTGAATTATTTTTTTGGTCTCTACAAGTCAAGTGACTGTTATCTTCAAGTCTCAAATATGTGTATAATCTTACAGACACTGGGGAGAATCTAATTGACAAAACCAGTTGGGAATGGCAAAGAGACCACAAAACACTGGGAAGAATCCAGCCACAGGCCTGTCTCGTGACAATATATTGCAGAATGCTGCCTTTATAAATATTTATTTTCTCTTCTTCTGGACAGACAGGTTGAACCAGGTGCTGTATTTTTTCATTATTTACGTGAATTTTATCTGGAGAAAGGAAAGAAAAAATACCTCTGATCATAGGCAAAAGCTCTGCCATCCTATATATCACTGCAGTTTCTATTTAGCGAGAAGTTGCATGTTTCTTGCATTTCTTCCTAATCTTTCTTAGGAAAGAAAGATGATGGAATCACACTGCCAACAGACCAAAGCAGAACTGTGCTGCTGTGTCTCTCCTTTGAGCATCACGCACCAGCTCTCTCCCGTTATTACATTGCATACACAGCACCGGCAGCCTGAAACCTTGGTGAACAGAATGAATCCACCAAGCCCTGGAAATGACAGCAATGCTTCCCATCACCTGCTGGATAAAGGAAAGGTTACTTGGCTTCGGTGCCCTTTGGTAGCATTTTGTATCATTAAATGTTCGACCACAAGGACCGATAAGAGAGAAGCAGAGGGTTCATGCCTTTCTCCTCTCTTTTTGCCTGTTTTCCAGGTTGCCTTTTCATCTTCCTCCTTAGCAAAATAGCCAGCCGTGTTCCGCCTGTCTGTGGCTCAGGCTTCAGAGTCACATTTAGATGTTATGTGAAGCACTTGGACTAAGTAGCTCATCAAATGGAGGGTTTAATAACTAGTATGAACAGCGTATCTCACTATCACTCCAGGCTTAGAAGGCCAGTCTCTACTTTTTTATCTTCTCAGCAAAAAAGTATAATATGGTACAATTATTATTATTATTATTACTAAATACAGCTATTAACATAAAACTAAATCATCTTATTTTCCTGACTAACCTATGGCTTCCTTTCTTCCAACGTTTTACCTGCCAGTACATAAACACCACCGGACACTTCAGAGTCCTGTTTTAAGTGATACTTTCCATTTTTAACCCTTTCTTTTAAGGAGTAAATTAATTCTTAGCACTGTAGAGTTGAAAGCTCAGCAAGTAACACAAGCCAAACTGCACAGGGCCTGACCATCATAGAACAAGGAGAGCTCAAGGCAAAATCATGCTGCAAAAACTTGTCCTTTTCCCCCCAAAAATGCCTGGGCACAGTGTTGCTGCAGATTTTACATGGAAGACATGAATCTCAGAAGTTGATCAGTTTTGATTGTTTTCAAGAATCTAAAAGTAAAAGCACATTTTTCAAGGGAAACATGGAGTTGAGGGGTGATAGAAGATCCTCCGTCTACCTCAGCTTTGAGCTGGATAAAGCAAGCTTCACCCCTCCCCTCCCAATCTGCTTTGTGATGATGCTTGAAGAAGTATCTATAAAATCACTAGACTCATCTAGATTGAAAGGGACTTTTAAGATCATGAAGTCCAACCATTAACATAAAACTGCACAAAACCACCGCTAAACCAGTTCCTCGCCCCAGTAGCCACTGTGCTGAAATGGCACAGGAAACACACAGCTGTGGTCAAAGGAAGGATCAGATCACAAGCCCCCCACATGCCCTCTGGGTTTATGTCCAGAGAAGCATCCTGTTCCTATCTCCAGATAAATATCTCATTCCTATCCGTTAAAGGAAACAGTGGAGAGGAGGTTCTCTTAACACAAATAGAGGGCAAAGGGAACGTTGCTCACCACCATAATGTTAGATAAAGGACAGTTTTACCATTTCTCCCATTGTTTCTGTCATTTCTCATGAATGATAACCATCCTCACTGTTGGGGCTCTCAAATGCTGACCATCCTGTTGCTTATTTTGACTAACAAAAAAAACAACAAGGAGCACACTGAATGTATCCAGCAATTCCATATTGCTCACAAATACCTCTGAATTAACACCTTGTCTACAGTGCAATGATGTATAATTTTACAGCCCTTCAGCAGCAAAACACAGCACTATTTACAACACTTTGTAAGTTATTTTCATCAAAATACTGGTACATATGAAAAATGTGTTTTCAACCCTTAGATGAGTTTTATCTATCTGTCCCAAAACCCCATCTAAGTCTTCAATTTTTACAGTTGATCCTCACCTATACAAAAGCATTTTGGCTCCAGTTGGCTGTTCACAAAATGAGACCGTGATGAGATACAACTGAGTAGATTTCCATACCGTGGCACGTTTAAAGATGAGGGGAGGAAAAAAACCCATTACTTTACTTCCCCAATCAAGCTTTTTTTGGCTCTTTCTCTTTAAATCCCACCATTCCCAACCCCTTGTTGTGCTTCAAGAGCTGCAGGGAGAAACTCAGGTTGCACAAGCACGGGCTGTACAACTCAATTACCAAGATCTGAAGGAAACACGCGCCCTTGGACAGCATCTCTGAGGTTTCGCCATGAACGCTGCCTGATCTAATTAGGAAACACTCAGCATCTTTGTGGCAATTACTAAAGAAAATAATTATGACATGACCACTGTCTTCCTTCAGATGGAAAAGCAGCAGAAAATGACAGGAAACAGAAGTCAGACGGGAGTTAATAAAACAGCCTTTGGCAAGAGAGGAGAGAAATGCCAATTCCGGGAGAAGGTACAACATTCTCAACTGGAAAACGAGGAAAAAGTAGCACATTGCAAGCTAAGGACCAACAGGAAAAGAGTCCGTTTAGCCATAAATGAGCCACAGACTCACCATAATAAAGCACAGCTCATGCTTGCAGACAGCTGCCCACCACTGTTTATTATAGGAAAAGCACCTTTAATGGGTGCCACGGTTCGGGGCCACCCTACTGTCACACTGTTTGCCCTCAAGAGATAGCGGGTGACGGTGCATTAACAACCCTCCACCGATTAATGCCATGAATTAAATTTCTTTCCAACAGAGAAACCAATTTGAATCACTGCAAATACTTTGAAGTCCCTATAGGGGTTAGTCCAGTGGTTGCAACAGAGAACTGGAAAGCGAAACTCTCTTAATTGCAGCCCCAACCTTAATCACTGATTTGCTGCGAGAATTTAATCAGGCAGCTTAACTCACACACACCCCCGCCCCCACCTCAGTTTACTGATGTGCATAATATTAACAAGGGGCTCTGGAATAATCAAAATATGGCAGGTACTTTACAAAACAATGAAGGGGATCAGTATGGCACTTAGGCAACACAGAGGTGCGAGGTGTGAGTCTTAATTACCGTTTATAAAGTGCCCGAAGAACCTGAGAGGGCTGGCGCCAGGGGAATACAAAATATCACTGCATTTATTTTTCAAAAGAGGTATGAATATGTGATTATAAATTTATTACCCACGCAGACTTATATGGAGGGTTTGAGGACAAAAGAAATTAAACTTTTTGACACCTTCTCTGCAGCGCAGGTTCATTATTGGAGCAGTGTATCAACTGTAAGGGATTTAATAACTCGCTTTTAGGATCAACTACAAAATCAAACCCAATTCTTCAAGCAACGTATAAGCACAAAAACTGTGTGTGAGAAAAGTGTTTGAGAAGTTAGGATTGTTATGTGGATGTTATAGCATCGCACAATCTGAGTACTTTCAGAGCATCCATTTACTGTAGCAGCTGTAATTTCCCCTGTATTTTGATTATCTTGACATTTTCTAATCATGAGAGTTATAAATTTTAAAATGATATGGCAGGCTTGATAGGCTGCAGATTCACCTCCCAAGCAAAGTTACTTTTTTTATTAAATGTTAAATTGCTTTTCTCCAAAAGGAGAATTATGTTTTCGTTAATTTTTGCTTTTTGAATGCTACCCCAGATTTCTTCTGATAATACAGTGGTCTGAGTGACAGCAGAGATTTTTCTTTTCAATATGCCTGGATAAATATTGACCAAAGATGCCAGTTCTGTCTTTCACCATTGAGATGAATTAGCTCAGGCGCAATTATGTCAGGTTTTTTTTAGTATAGCGTCTAGTATGACTCAAAAGTTTCTAAGATGTGCTCAGAATCTGTACAGATTTTTTTTTTCCTGAGCAGCTCTAGCATTTTCAGTCATCATAGCTAAGGTCTGAATGTTCCCTAGGAAACACAGGCCTGCATGTTCAGAATGATACCTTTCCTGCTCAACCCAAAGTCTTGTGAATTGTAAGATTTGTAAAATAATGTATTAAGTACTCCTAGCCAAGACGTTTTATTCTGATCCCCTCTATGTCCCCTTAACTGAATAGTCCTATTTCTAGCACAAGATAGGGGAGTTTTCCCTCCTAAATATCATATGCAGACTGATAGAGTTGCAAGTGACGAAGGTCAGAGCAACCTGGTTCTTCAGGACTCCCCCAGCTACACCCAAAGCCACATGAGAAACTTGAAATTGATTAAATGAGTTAAACACTGAGGAATGGTATGGTTACAGAAAACCATGGAGATCTCCTGTCACTTAATTTATGGGGGTTAAGAGCCAAGAGATGCTTTCAAGAACTTTGTTCACGAGATTTCCTGTCTCAGACCTTTGGTCAGACCAGTGTGTGCACGTCCAAACTCTCCTCTCCCAGCAGATACACTTTTTACCAGTAATCAAAAGGCAGAAGGAGTAGCATCATTCCTAACTCACCCTCTAGCAGCATTACATTCAATCCTCTAACTTCCATAAACTGAGACTTCAACATGCAAGTTTTGATGGTCTTTTGACCGTTGTGCCCTTTCTTAAATTCTAAAAATAGTAGAAACACTTGAGCAATGAGCTTATGAAGGCTGTCCAGCCCAAGACAAGAGCACTCAACACTAACACTTCCACTTTAAAAAATGACATCTGTACACACTTCCCAGATATTTTATCTCTTCTCTAATAGCTGTTAACCAATATAAGAGGCAATTCTACAACTTCTTTGCTTTCAGACAGATTTATGGCACAACTGAAAGCAATTAATTGTCATGACCAGACTACATATCTCCTAACTTACATTCTCTTTCACAGAATCATAGAATCATGGAAACGAAAGGTTGGAAAGGACCTACAAGATCATCTTGTTCAACCGTCCTACAATCACCAATACTACCCACTAAGCTACTAAGTCATGTCTTGTAGCACCTCGTCCAGACACAGAAACTATTTAACCAATACTAATGATCTATCATGTGCTTTCAGTTATTAATTCTAACTTTTCTTTTAACTTCTGAAGAGAAAAAGCTATTTGGAGAGCATCAAGCCTCATTTCTCTATAGATAACATTTCAAATAATTCATTTTTCTTCCAATGTAAATGATTCTAGGATTCTAGATTTTTTTCATAATTATTTCATTACTTAATATGTAGACATAAAGGGAGAGAAAAAAAAAAGGAAATAAGAAAACGTTACTTAATTACTACATATCCTGGCAAAGAATCATTCTGATGTGTGAATGCACTCCTCTGTCCTGGATCCACAGCTCATGCATTGGACAACTGTGTGTAGGATTTTTCTGTTTTGACAGATACAATCTAAAGATGAAAACATATTCCAAGGCAGAAGGGTTTTTAGCTTTTCAAATTATAAATGAGCTTTGGCTTTGAATCTCTTAACTTCAGAGGGAGGAATGTGATCACTATCGGCCCTGGTAGCATGACATGAATTTGGATTTGAAGTTCGTTTTAACTTTCAGAAGGGTGCATTTGTGTACACTGAAGTCCTACTCTAAAAGATGCTAAAATGGCAAATAAAGAAGGTGCAGACGTCAGGTGGATGACCATGACTGTGGGCTTGAACCATTTTTCATAAGACAACACTTCCCAAATCTGCTCTGAATACCAGTTGCTAGCTTAAGCTAAGATTAACACGCTGATATCGATGCTGAGTCACATGGGCCCTTTCAGCAAAAACATTCAAAACATTCTTCTTTAGCACTCTTTTTCAAGAAATCCCAGGTTTAGTCAGGATGACCCACAACCCCTCCAGAAACTCTATATACTGAGAAGTGTATTACTTCTACCTATCCATATATCTCCCCAAGGAACCTCTCAAAAAAAGAAGTTGCATCGCAAAGTCCTCCTTGTTTATGAAACTCATTCTTCCTGAATACATTTACAGTGACCAAGCTCTTTGTTTAGACACATCCAGAGTTCCTCTCGAAATACAGCTATCTGAGAAAGCAAACAGCAAGGCAGAAAAGGAAAACAGATTGTCTGTGCCGTCTCTGCAGCAGAGCTGCTCTGAATAAATTCCCTAAAATACTTAACCCATAGATAAAAGCTCTGAGAGCAACATCATTACCCAGGACCTTCAGAGAGACCAACGTGTAATGACCAAATGGTTATAAACACAAGGAGCTCAAAGTTAGATTCCCTTTGAAGTAATCAGATCATATCAGTCTGTAACTGTAATACAAATACAATGCCTTGGAGAAATAAAAGAAGAAAAGGGCTACTTTTTTATTATTTTTTGGCAGATGCTACGGTGTCCCAGTAACAGAACCACATCCCTTAAACTAACTGGAAAGCTTCTGGTGCTCTCAAAGCCACTGCAACTTCACATGTTTTATAGCACGTCAGAAATAACCTCCTCATTTTAAATTCTGTAAGAAGGGGAAGGTGGTTTAGAAATACATCCATTTATATACTCATTTCTATTCTTGGCAGTTTAAAAAGCTCTACGCAGAGAAAGGAGGATGGTGGGTAATAGAAGAAATATCCTCTTATACATATGAAAAACCAGCAACATAAAGCATAAAAATGTGCATTGGGCACCAATTCTAGTTTATTTGGATTCTTAGGTCTTTATACTACAGCTATAATGCTTCCTGCTGACTTTGGATATATGTGGATGTGTCCTCTCCTAAATTTTAAAAGAAGCCTTCAAGGTCTGTAGTAACAGCAAGGGTACACACCTTTCATACGCATCTCCAGTCAGACTGAAAAAGCTTTACCAAGGAATGAAGTATATCATTAGCCCCACTTCATAGTGAGAAGCAGGCACAGAGAGGTGAAACAACTTGCTCACAATTACATTATACATCAGGTACATAGGTGGGAATAGGACCTCCAGACTCTTCAGCCCTGCCCACTCTGATACAGGCTCTAGCAACAAATTCATTTCCAACACACATAAGAAATAACTGTTTCCAAACTTCACGGAAGCAAAAGAACAACTTGCAGCTGGGCATAACAATTTTATTCCATTTTCCGCAGGAGAATGTCACCTTTTGTGGTTTGTTTTCATTTCATTTCATTCACAGTTCATTCTTTTTCAGCAAAGCAATCAATAGGCTCATCAGTCCTTTGAAGTTGTTCTCTTTTTCCCATACGGGCATTAGCTACATGGACAACTCTTTTCCTTTCAATAGTGAAGCGTGAACTGTAGTAGAGCTGTTTGGCATAGGTTTAGGATATTATTTGCTATGTCTCTGTAAATAGCTGCAGTTCTGTAGTGTATCTATTTTTATGGCTAACTTTCAAAGAAACATAATAATAAATAAAAATGGATTTTCTAGGAATCAACAATGTGAAAACAACAAAAAATAGCCCTGCGCAAAGCAGACTTCATGACAAGAAGAAAAAGAAAAACAAGAAAGAGAAGAAATCTCAACATCAAGGTGAAGAGAAGGAATGAGAGGGTGAAGGAATGGAGACCCTGAAATTATCTTGCAAATGACGGCCGAAGAGGCAGGTACAGAGCCTACGGGGGAAAAAGAAAGTGATAAGCTTCTGTCAGTGACAGAGTAGTGGAAGAATGAAAAATAAGTAAGTTAAAAGGAGACCCTGCTGGTCTTCGCATCAACATTGTCTAGATCTTGCCATTGGAGAAACAGGAGGCAGCAGAGAGGCTGTAGGGGTGAGGCAACATTTACACATGAGCAATCTGCACTACACGCAAGAAGAGGGAGCGGGCCAGCCGTGTCGATCGGTGAAGGGCTGTGGTTCTGTTGCAAACTGGCAGAACACGAACAGCCTCCTCCAAAACTGCAATACACAATTTCACATCACCCCCTCGATAGTGATCCTGGCCCCAGAGGCAGAACACAGGAAAGGACCTCCTCCTTTGGCACAGCAGAATAGAACTCAACCTATTTATCTCTAAGGCAGCTCTGAAGCACTTGGCAAACAGTTCTTTTTATGAAAGCTGCTCCTGCCAAGTCTTTGGCCATCTAATCTACCACCCAACGTGCTTCTCACTGACTGCAGGTAAACTGGATGATTTTCTATATCTAAAGAGACTTTGTTTCCAGGGCTGTCTTCAGCCCCAAACACACCTTTCTCAGTTAACTAAGTTTACCACATAACACTGACGTTCCCTTTGTTGTCATTTCTGATTTAACCAGTTTCTTTTCCTACATTCTTTGAATGGTTTTTAAACCATTCCTGTAGGTGTTAAACCTACCAGTCCCGAACCACGTTTAATCGCATTTAATGTATGGATGACAGAATTGAGCACTTGGCAAATGACCTACACTGAATATCATTTACTATTGAAAAACATGACTTTTTATTCTTTTATGCTGCTCTTCTCTGAAGAGATGTTCAAGATGTCTTCAAAGCATTGCCTTAGGAGTAACACCAGCTATTCGCTGACTATGAGCCTGTGAAATCTTTTCCTTTGTCCATCTTGAGCTGAAATCCAGACATTTCCCATTGAGCATCTCCCTGGACATTCTCTTTTGGCTTTCCTTCCTTCACCCTACAATGGCATCGCATCACTTCATCTCTACCAACTGCACCAAAGTCCTGTGGCCTGTTCTGTCTTTGGAAGATTTCCAGTACTTTCAGAAAGCAGATTGCAGTGTACCGTTAATTGCAGTTAAGAAGAGTAGATGGCTCAAGTAGCTGTTATTTATTAATTTGACATTCTTAAACATACACTTGGAATACCTACAGAGCTTCAACAAAGCTTCAGTGAAGTCTAAACCTGCACTTAGTTTTTTTTATCCCTGTAATTTGCAGGTCAGCCTTGTGGTTTCTTTTATTGCCAATAATTAAGCAATTCAAGGTAGATTATTTCCCTCACTAAAATGTACATTGCTTTAAGCAAATATGCACTGGGAAAGCTGTGCTACAAACCATTCCCACTTGTCGCCTCTTCATGTAAACTCCAAACACATCCCCAGAAACCACGAACCTTGCTCCTCACTGTGGTGTGTGCTTCAGTGATGTAAAGGAAAAGAATGAATGGTTTCTCACAGAGCTACAGAATCAGTGAGGCTGTAGGGACTTCTGAGGATCATCTAGTCCAATCTCTGCTCAAAGTGGGGTCAGCTAGAGCAGGTTGCCCAGGGCCATGTCCAATGTTTGAATAGCTGCAAGTGCAGAGAGTCCACAGCCTCTCTGGGCAGCCAGTGCCAGTTTTCAGACACTCTCATTGAAAAGTGCAAATGGATCATCGCTGTGGATCATCGCTGCCACCCTGAGTCATTCATATGATGGTTTTGCCCCACTTGGTAAGGCAGATCCTGCCTTTTTGCAGCCATCTTTGATCTCCAAAGAAGATCCCAAAGTCATAAAAGCCACATCCTTGATATTGAAACCAGCTGTGCAAGTACTTATTGACCCACTGGATCTGTCCACTCCTTCTCTAGCCCTTCTCCCTAAAGGAGAAAACCATCTGGCCCACGTGTCCTCAACCATGACCTGTGAAGGCACGTAGCTGTAATTGATATGCTCCAGGTTTCCTTGACTGTATCACGGGTGCTCAAATGGAAGTGGGTAATAAACCAGGGGCTGGACAGTTTGTCTACACCATCCCAGATCTGAGCCACTGGAAAGCAGAAAACATCCCTAGACCGCAGGTAAAGTTGCCAGATTTCACACAGGAAGGAGTCACCCACTAATATCAGCCTTCCTTCTCATGCTCAGCTGGCAAGGTTGCTTCATTAGACAGAGCTCCCAGGGAACTGAGGCTATTCCGTAGTTACAGACATGCAGATGGAGCAGGAGCCTTTCTCCCGAGGCCAGAAATCACAAGTTTCTGCTTTTGCTGTTGTGGAAGTCTTCATTTCTCAACCTGAGAAGCACAGACTGACAGCATGTCCTTCGGTAGTACAGTTGGGGCTTAAGGCTTTTGTATCTTCAAGGTCTTGGAGAAGAACCAGCCAGTCTCTTTCTGGACCACTTCTGCATCAACTGTGGCTGGAAGCTCTGGCCTGTACAGTCAGCAGCTATATAGGCTTCTCCACAGCACCTGCTGAAAGGGTGCTTGATCTTCCCTAACTAGAAGTCAGCTGGAAAAAACCACAAGCTCAAAGCACCTTCTGATCAGGAATAGCTGGCAGAGCTCATTAGAAGCTGCTAGAGTCTGCTGGAAGACAGGCCTCCTGTAGCTATCCTTTCCCAGCTGCAGCCAGCACCCTGCACATCCTCAAAGAGTTCCCAAGGGTCCTCCAAGAGCCCCCAAAGCTCCCAGGGCATCTCAAAGGAAAGCACAGAAGGTGCTCGTCTGTCAGCTGCCTCTTTTATCTGCGCTCACCTCATGAGTTCCTACTGAATGCCAAGAACCACAACAGCTTGTGTTCAAAGCATCCTTTTTTTTTGCCTTTTTTTTTTTCTGAAGTACAGAAAAGAGTACAACTTTACAGATAAACAACACACACCCTATCAAGTGGAACTTCTTAGGCTGCAATGAGGTAGAGTTACTAAAAACTAGCCCACCACTGGCCCAAAACAATGTAAATCAACATGAATGGGAAATAGGGCAAATGTCTAGATTTCTTTTACATTCTCTGGTATTATCGATGCCTTGATTTCCCTGCGCAACCAACAGCTGTTACAATTCTTTATGGAAAAATAAAATGGTAATATTTTAATGATTTTCTGAAAGGCAAAGGGGGAAATAGCAAAACAATAATGAGTTTGCAATTTGGAAATTATTTAAAACCCAGCTCTGCAATGCAAACTGTCAAACATTAAGGGAGCACTATCAACGAGGCATTAAATAAACTCTGCAAATAAGGTACTGATACAAAACTGCACTAGAGAGAACAGTATCTGAACTGCTCATGAAATACATAATGCTGGCAGATAGACAACTCATTTCTGATCTTTAATACTGACACAAGATAAGGCACCTTACCATTTGTTTTGAAAGAAAGCACTTGTAGGTGTTTTTGTACCAATAGCTGTTACTCTTCAAGGACTAGAGGAAAAAGTAGAGATAAATGCAGTGATGCCTTTATAAATTTTTGCAGGAAGTGCAGGAGATCTCATGTTATAAGAGACAAACTAATTCTGAGGGTTCCCTAGGACTTCTTTTTCTTGTGGTTGGTTGACCCAACATCAGCTTGTTTGGTGAAGAGGAGGCTAAGGGAGAATCTAATCTCAACCTGCCACTACCCAAAGGGGAGTAGTAAAGATGATGGAGACAAAAGCTTCTCCAGCCTTGTCCAGCCTGGAGAAGAGGAGGCTGAGGGGAGACCTTCTCACTTTCTAAAACTACCTGAAAGCAGGGTGTAGAGAGGTGGGAGTCAGTCTCTTCTACCACGGTGCAGGCAATAGGACAACAGGAAACAGCCTCAAGTTGTGCCAGGGGAAGTTCAGATTGGATATCATGAAAAAAATTTAGACAGAAAGGGTTATTAAGCATTGGAATGGGCTGCCCAGGGCAGTGATGAAGCACCATCCCTGGAGGTATTTAAAAGACAGGTTGACATAGTGCTCGGGGACGTGGTTTAGTGATGGGTTGTTGTTTTTTATCAGAGTTAGGTTGACGGTTGGACTAGATGACCTCAAAGGTCCCTTCCAACCTAGAAAATTCTATGATTCTATTATTCTCAATCTTGGGCAAATGGCCCCATGTTGGAGGTTCAGACTGGACATCAGGAGAAGCTTCTTCATTTGCCCAATAGTGTAGGACTGGAAATGGTGGTCCAGGGGAGCTGTCAAATCTCTAGCTTTATTGGTATTTGAGACTCAGCCCAAGCAAATCTGATGAGATGTAGTCTGATGCTTTGAACAAGAGCCTGGCCTGGAGACCTCCAGCAGTCCCTTCCAAGGGACATTTCTACCTTCTATGATATGGGCTTGGTGGTGCCTGCAGAGGTTTGTGCTCAGACTGCAGCCTGCATGTAAGTGCCTTTCCCTCATTTGAAGTCTCTCTCCTCTCCCCCAGATTTCCCAGATTTGACAGAATTCCATTGTCACTGAGCTCAAATTGCATAAAAAATTGGTGAACAAATTCAAAAGTGGTTGGGGGAGACACAAGGAGAAAAGAGAGAAAGGAAGACATGCAAACACACTCTCTCTTTTCTTTCCAGAGACTAATGATTACACCCTTTTGTTTGTTTGTTTTGCTCCCACAGAGTTATATCACAGGCCAGAACATGAGGGAATTCTTGTCCTGTTCAGTCTGTCCTTAACACAGAGATATGAAGGCACAAAACCACCATTCATCTTCCCAACACACGTATGGTCCTACATGGGTCTCCAGGACATTCCTTTTTCCTGAGGCCCATGGTGCCAACTCTGCCAGACATAATCTCAGATGAGGCAGACAACTGCTCTGACCTGGTATTGTAATTCCTGAGTTCTGGCTCCCACATAACGTTTACGGCCATGACCCGATTTGCAAATCCAGCTGAGGATGTAGGCCAGGACAGAGCAGACGGAACAGTATGTTTTGACCTCTGAGTGGTATTTCTCCTAATGTATTGACTGAACCCAGAAAGCCGGTTACAACGTCAGGCTCTCCAAGATGCTAAAGCAGAAATCAAAGTTGGCATACAAAAATACCCAGTGAAAGATGTTCCTGTGCATCACAAATACCAGCACTGTCAGCCAGTGAGTTCAGTAGGAAACATCTAGCTGGCCATGTTGGGAAGTTGTTCAGGAGAGAATCTGGATGTCTTACTTAATACTTCACATATTTAATTGGTCTTTTCCACTCTGAACAATAAACACAATGTGCACCCACACGGTGCATGAACTGATGTTCATGATGAACCAGCCATTACATCCACTGGGGTGAGAAAAGATAATTTTTGGCTTGCTTGGAAGAGATTAGCTGTTCATTCTATGCTCCCAGGCAGGGATGCTGGCCCAATCAGTAAGGGAAAGAATACATACAGGACTCCAGTGAGTCTTTTGAGCTCTGACTCCATCTATAATAAAATATATTTTATCTACCACCTCCTTTCACCAAAAACTCCCCAAACCTTCCAAGTAAAATCAATACCATCAGCCCTTAGGGGTTTTTGACAGCAACCTCCATCCTGATAAAACAACCCAGAGCTTTTGATCTTTCTTCATTCTGCTGTTTGAGAAGGTTGGGGTTTTTTTTTTGCTGCCTGGAAAGTGAGAACACTAGCACTGTGAATGCCATTCACATAATTTCTTTTTCTTTGAAAGAAGTTCAGCATTATTTCTTAATGATGGCCCAGGCTCAGATACGCATCAACTGCCCACAGGCTTGTTCCAGATGCAGATCTCCACTGTCACAAATCCCTCACCCACATCTGAGAATGTCCAGAGCTTTCTGATCCACCCTTCTCCTTCCACTTACTGTGGGCAGAATCAGAAGGAGTCTTGGTATGGTACATCATTAAAAAGCAGGTAGATCTTTCGTGCCTGTCTGAAGCAATGTGAGATTGACAGACTGACAGCATTCATCTTCTTGGTCTCAGAGGCCCCACTCAGGGGAAAAAAAAAATAATAAAT
>VZTM01032186.1:83398-142464 GCA_013400555.1 Jacana jacana
AGTATTAGTCAGCCAAAACCCACTGAGCCATTAGAAAAGCCACCCACTGACTTCCAAATTTTTATTATTTTTTTTTTTAAATCAAGAAGCTAAAATCATCTTTGTCAGCGATATGCAAGAGAATTGTGTAATACAGGCTTTCTTCTACAATTTTCTGAGCTTGTCCTACACTTCTGAGCTGAAGCATCCTCATTTTCCCCCTATCCATTAGTCTTTGTCTCCTCCTCTTATTTGCACAAGTTTTTTTATTCACCCATGAAATTCATTAGGCATTATTGTACACAAATTTAAGCACAACATACCAGATAAAGTAGGGGGGAAGCATGTTGTGTTTATCTAGAAGTGGGAGATTTATGATTTCTATTTCTCAGTCATCAATATATNGTGGGACAACTACAATCCATCTGTAATTATTATTAGTGCTAAGCGTGACAGTGAGTCAAAACCAAGATACAGCTACTAAAAGGAAAACAACACAAAAGCACCTTGTTCATAAGCAACCACGTTAAAAGGATGAAAAGCAACAGTGAATACATGACCCTTGATAAACGGGTCTGCTGGAATCACCATATCAGCTAAACACGAGCTTTTCTACAAGCTGCAGTTGCACTTCTGGTTTAAGGCTCCTCTCTGAACACCTACTTTTTTCCTATGCTGTATGACTTTAAATCCTTGCCCCAAACATGTAAGGGCACTGCAGCAACCAACATTGCTTTCTGTTTTCGCCTTATAATATTTTCCCCTAAATTTTACCTTAAAGTAAAGCAGATCTCCGAGTTCCTCCATAGATATTAAATTAAGAAATCAGAGCTAAGCAATATGCAAGCTTTCATCCTTTTGGGTCCCCAGCTGTTTCAACAGCCTTCTTTAGCTAAACAGTACAAGAACTTACTTCCACTCCTAAATTCGGGGCTGCATGCAGTATAATCTGCTGCCGGTAGCTAATTTAGGTATCATGACTGCTTTTCTCCACTGACAGTGCAGACAGCCGGGTCTGGCAGCGCTGGATTGTAGGTGGCCTGAATCACTGATCACTTTCTCAAATTCAGATGCTAAAGATAGGCTTCTGTAGAAAAACAGTCGGAATATGGCCCCGCATCTCTGCCAATTTTTCTCCTGTGATTTGTGTTTGCCCAGCTCTCAACCTCGCAAAATCTCATCAAAGATGCTGCAAGAAACGCTCTGCACTTCAGTCTCTCTCTCTCTCCTGGAACCTGCACCGTAACCATGTCTCCGCTTCACAATTCCTATCCCTCTTTATTAGTTCTTCCCTTAATTTGCAGTATGCAATCCCTATTTGGAAATAACTTGTATTTTGTATTCTGTTTAGTACAATTTCCAGGCTACTGCATAGAATAGGGCTGGGGCTGCACTAAGTGCTACTGATCCTGTACTCCTAGTGCCCTCCAACATGACAAATACGCTCTCTCATTCAAACCAAGAATGCTCTACTTGCTTAAGACTTCTTTTTTTTTTTCAAACTTCCCTGGTTTAGTTGAGTTCACTATTAATTCATTTGTCTGCTCTCTGTTTACCAAGTTTTGCTGCAGTCAAGGCCAATGCAGTCAGCTGACTGACATGAAATTTGGTCTGAAATACAAACGGCTGCAAGAATTTTGGCGTTTGATTCTTCCAGAGTCTATTCTAAGAAGTAATCCTTATTTATAAAGAGGGTCACCTTTGAATGAGCAGCAACAATGCTGATAAGAATCTGCAGGACCAAACCTTATGAATGTAATTTTTTGCAGGTTATTTAGAGAGAACAAAACAAGCAGACGATCAGATTTAGACATCTGTTTTAAAGGCACCTCTGCAATTTGTCTGGAGAGCAAAACAGATTATTAGCAGGAAATGGAGTTTTCTTCATATCAAATCTGATCCTGCCCTCCTGAAAAATCAATGGAATTTTGTCCCCGACTTCCCTGGGAGAGGAACATAACACATTTATGCTCCCAAAGACCTGGCAGCATAGAGCTACAGCAACTGTCAAGGAGAAAGCTCAATCTGGTGAAACCTTAAACTTCAACATAAAAACATTCACACAGGAGAAAGACAGAGGAACATGGAAAGATTCAAATGGTGGATTTGAGTGGCATTGCACCAGTAGAAACACTTAGCTCCCTGCCTGGTCTGCTAAGTATAAAAACTAAGGAAAAGCAAAGCAAATCCAAAAGATTTAGGTCCACAAGAGTGTAGTTCCATGCAGAAATGTTCACATGGAAAAAGCTGGTGCTTGTTAGCTATTTTCATTTTAGTGTCTACAAACAAAAATATCATAATATTTTACCAACGTCAATTAAGACTCAGAATGCTTCTGGGATACACATACTTATTACACCCATTTTTACAGATTACAATGACACAGAGTTTGACTCATTAAAGGCCAGAAAATGAGTCAGCAAAGAAAAAGAACCCAAAAGCCCCAATCATCCATCGCCTGTGATAACCACTAAATAACCTCTCCTCCCTCGTTAGTCAGCCTTGGGAATAAAGTCACTTATCTGAAAAATAAAACTATTCCATACTTGAAGTTTGTCTTTTTTGTATGTTTGTTTTTACCTACGTTTGCCTCCTAACATTTCCCAGCCTCACACACAGACTGATGCACTTAATTTTGACAGACACAAAATCCCTCTTAAATCTGCTGCAGTGTTTATACTGGGATGTACAAAAATGACATTGTGAAACAGAGTCTCGAAATAGAAAACAAGATTAAAAATATTTTGCACATGAAGACTTCTTTAGGCTAGGAGAGGAAGAGAAGAATGTTAACAAACCTTACTCTATTGCTCCCAATCGCCTAAAGGGGCCCCTACAGCAGAACTATTATCTTTAATCTTATGTTCTCTTTTCAGCATGTATTTTATTTTCTTCTCTCTGCTAACAATGCCCTGGCCTCTTAATAGCTCCTGAGTTCACCTGCTAAAAAAGATATTCCAGGATAGGACTTCTCTGTATTAGATTTGCAAAGGTTTAGAAACAGGTTGGGTTCTCTCTGTGCTAACAAACACTTAGAAGTAAATGCCTTCTCAAAAGGGAGTATCGCAGCCCTGATTTGGTCAGTGTATGAGCCCGTTTGTTTAACAAGCATGAACCTCCCTGGCCTGCCAGTATTACCACAAAATAGAATCATTTTCCTAAATGGTTTCATTAAAGGGACATTGTGTGGCCTGAATAGGAGATATTGAATGAAAAAGGACAGAGCGAATTTTCAGTCATGCCAAACCAGTCCGTGGCATCAGTCACAAAGGTTTCACTGGAGGGAAAATAAAAAAGCCTCTATCGTTTTATTTGGAGATGAACGTATTTGCAACAATTCTGAAAGATTCGCTGCCACAGCCACTGTGGCTATACTGTGCTCATCAGCCACGATCGAGCCAATTTATCAGAAGAACCCAGGATGAGTTATTGTCTGACAACGCCAAGACTTACATTCGCTGCGGAAAAATCATAATCATACGCTGCTTCAAACGATTCCAGTTGAATTGCCTCCCCAACTTATTCATCCCATACAAAGCCATGATAGGAATAGCAAGAAGGAAGAGCAAGCTGCACAGAGCAATCTCAGCCTCTCCTCCAAGGGGCATCACAACGAGCACCTTAGAAGGAAACAAGAAGTTCTGCATTCTCACCAGGAAACCAGGAAGAAGAGGGCCAGGAGAGGATCGTGTGAGAAAGCTACCGCTATTTTTAATGTACTGTGATGCTGGAGCAGAGACCGAGCCTCCCATCCTCTGGGATTTTTCAGCTTTCTCTGGAAGACAGGAGGTAGCACACCAATAGAGTCTCCTGAGGGAACTCCACCTACACAATAATTTAACATGAGCCGTGGGCACTAGGGTTTTTCTTACTTCTTTTTCTGCCTGAAGCCCACATCTGAATTTCTGGAAGACTGATACATATATCACTAATGTCTTCAGGCTGGTAATATTGCAGTTGAGTGACAAAAAGAGTTGATGACCTGTCCTTAATTTCTAATGAATCTATGTGTGCATAGGCTTGGGGAAGTGTGGCTGGAAAGGATCTGGGGGTTTTAGTTGACAAGTGGCTGAATATGAGCCCAGGTGGCCAAGAAGGCCAATGGCATCCTGGCTTGTATTAGAAATAGTGTGCCCAGCAGAAGTAGAGAGGGTGATTGTCCCCATGTACTCAGCACTGGTGAGGCCAACCCTTGAGTCTTGTGTCCAGTTCTGGACACCTCAGCACAAGAGAGACCTCAAGGTGCTGGAGCGAGTGCAGAGGAGGACAATGAAACCAGTGAAAAGCCTGGAGAATAAATCTTAGGAAGAGCTCTTGAAGGAGATGGAACTGCTTAGTTGGAGGAAGAAGAGGCCGAGGGGAGACCTCATCGCTCTCTACAACTGCTTGAAAGGGCACTGTAGAGAGGTTGGTGCTGGTCTCTTCTTACAGGGAATTAGCAATAGAACAAGAGGGAATGCCTTCAAGCTGCAACAGGGTAGGTTTAGGCTGAACATTAGGAAATAATTCTTCACAGAAAGAGTGGTCAGAGCCTGGAATGTGCTGCCCAGGGAAGTGGTTGAGTCACCATCCCTGAGTGCATTTCAGAGTCGTTGAGATGTGGTGTTGGGGGCTCTGGTGTAGGGTAGAACTTCGTAAAGTAGGGCTGATGATTGGACTTGATGATCCCAAGGGTCTTTTCCAACATGAATGAGTCTATGATTCTATGGTTCCACATATGAGAGTTATTTAATCTCTAAAACAATATACTTCTTCCTTATACTTGTCTCATAAAACAAGTGCCTTTACTGTGTCACCTAGACATAAGCCATGACACGGTACTAACATGACCATTCCCCTGAACAGGATTAGTCTCTTCAAACTGCAACTGTGTAAAATAAAGATCCCCTCTAAGTTCATGGAGATAAATACATTTCCAGGGGTGTCTCTGATTCACCCACATTAGGCAGTTCTTGTAGGATGGGAAGAACTGCCCTGGGACTACTCCTCACATTCCACTGATGGTGGAAAGAGCCTGGACTTTCAGACAATTCAAATTAAGGGAGACAAATAAATACCCCCTATAGTACACAAGAGAGGTAATTATGTGCAGACTCCTACAGCCAGAACTTTACAGTAAATCAGTGGGATGCCTTTTTATTGTTATCAATATTGTGAAGGCCCATTTCTAATGCCAAATCCATTTTCAGACAGCCTGGGCATACAAACAGCTGAAAACATGTGGGTGCTGCACGTGTAGGTGGGGTTTCTGTAATTCATCTTGTTTCATATCCACTGTAAAGATGAATATCAATGCATGGCAATACTACTGGAAGTTGTTTATCTCACTGCTGATTTATGGGCTATTGGTCATTAAAGGAAATCAATGACATGAAGTTAGACCGCCGTATAAGCAGTAATAATGCTAAATTATAATGAGGACAAGCAGATATTAACTTTCAATGGCCTAGGGAAAATGAATAATTTAGCAAATGTGTGATATCATGCACAAACTCCTTTAAAAAAAAAAAAAAAGAGGAAAAAAAGAAAGAAACAAAGAAACAGAGGAGGAGAGGGGGAAAAAACCAGAAAGAAAGAAGGCTGTCTCATTTCCCTGAACTCTCAGCCACCTTTCCTTCCAGCTCTCTCTACATCACAGACCCAACATGCATCTCTGTCAAGCCAGCCTACGTGGTCACACTGTAAGCTACTGTCCTCCAAGCTGGGGCCTGAAACAAAACTGAGAGACCAATAAATCATGCTACAAAAGGGAAACTCAAAGACCACAGTGGGCTCTTTTTTCCTTCCTCTATTGATTTCCTAATGCCTTTTGGTCTTGGGGTTTTTTGGCCTCATTTGATGCTTCTTGCAAAGGCATTTGGCAGATCCAAATAGCTTATACACAAAGACAATTAATCCTCACCATCCTTAGTGTGACTTGTGTTAACCAATTAAATTTAAAATAATTTTCTTTATGAAAATCACTGGATCAAACCCTGAGATTAGAAAGTGTCTGAACTTTAAAGAAGTTCATCCATCATGAACTTTCCTGACTTGGAAGAGTTTCAGGATATTAAATGCCTATGTATGGCTGGAATCTATTTATTCCATACACTGATTGAAACTTCCAATTACTGTGGTAGGGATGGCTTTTCTGTAGCCTTGATTCTGGCATTACTTGCAATAATAATAATATATTCGTGGAATTTCATTACATCTGAATAAACAGAGCTGAATCAGACCAGTCATTTACTGTGTCTGCCCATCTAGAGACCAAATTTGATAACAGGCTGTGCTGTTAGCAACGGGATGAGTGTTCTGAGATGGATATATTATGGGAAAAAAACCAAAACCAAATGAGGTGACAAGTGACTCCAGCATAGCCAGGGGTGGAAGAAGGACCAATCCTCAAAGAGGATGTAACTAAGCTAAGCAGAAAGCTTTAGCTACACACAGAGCATATTCATAAGGTACAGAAAAATAATACCTCGTGAAAATAAAAACAAATTGGTGTATCCTAGCCGGTGTTCCACTCCTGTTCTTAACATATCATGACCAATGCTAAAAATAGATCAGGAAAAAAGGCACTTCTGGTACCCAAAGGTTTCTTGCTCTCTCACTTCCACAGAAAACCCTTCAGTGCAGTCTCTTTGCTGTGATGACAATCACATCCATAGAGGATTTAAATCTCCAGGGTTTTCAAGACAGCAATCTTAACCAAGACTAAATTTCTTACCACCATGGTAACAGCAAATCTCTGGCCCCATGGTAAAACCCAAATATAACTCTGGACAAATATTTAAAACTTTCTGCTTTGATTTTTTTTTCCCCTGTATGTAAGTAGTTGAGAGGCTGGTCAGAGTAGATACCACCATGCTCCTTACCCCCTGTCCTATGCTGGCAAGCTCTAGACACCAATTACACCAGTCTGCACACTGGAAGTGAGAGTAGAGTCAGACAGAAAAATCTCAGTAAAAACAAACCCAAAAGTGCGTGGTATTTGCAGAAAAGCAATAATTTGACAAACAAACACATGGTTCTGAGGCAATTTCACTCATTGCTTTCCAGGATCCAGGGGTCTCTGTACTGTGTTTTATGCAACTGCAGCTGAACGCCTTTTGTTCAGTGTGAACTGCCCAATTTAGTTCAAATGAGTTAGTTTGCCTCCTACATCAATACCTGCCAATGTTTTAGCATAAAAAGAAATGAGAATATTAGGGCTTTTTTTTTTTTCAGATGGCATCTGGTTGGCTATTGTGAAAATACTAGGGCAGTTGTTCACATCCATTTTACATTTAGTCTAAATTAGCCTTTTAGATTTAAAAATACCCTCGATTTCCCCTGTCTATCATTTTCTCCTTTGATACTATTTCTGAGCTGACAGAAATTTCAATCAGAATGCTGTTAACCTCCAACAAATTAAATATTGGGAGAGTATATTAAGCAGACCACGAAAACTAAATAGATTTTAGTAGAGCTGTAAAAGGCAAGAAGCAAACTGGAATAAAAGATAGTTGGGCGAAAAGATAAGATTGCTATGTAAGACTGAAAACCGATTTGAGTGCAGGAGCTAGACCTTGCCATGCAACAAAACAAAACAAAAGAGTGATGCTTACCACTAAAATAATAGTTTCCATTTCAACTTGTGTGGGCACAAGTAAATTTAAAAAATGTTATGCCTTCACACTGGTAAATTAGTGCACTTTGCCCACACGTAGTCTTTTAAAAGAAGACAAAGTGAGCCAGAAGAAAATTTCCCTTTTGCAATGCCGAGTCACAGAGCCAGGTGTAAAGCTTTAAAGCTCTGGATTATCAGCCCTGTGTTTAGACCCCAGAATTAAATTATACAGAAATCATAGAATCTTTTAGTTTCCCCCTGTACTTGCCACTGGTGAGGCCATACCTTGAGTGCTGTGTCCTGTTTGGGACAAGAATGATACTGAGGTGCTGGAGCGGGTCCAGAGAAGGGCAATGAAGCTGGTGAGGGGTCTGGAGAGTAAGTCTTATGAGAAGCAGCTGAGGGAGCTGGGGTTGTTCAGCCTGGAGAAAAGGAGGCTGAGGAAAGACCTTATCACTCTCTACAACTACCTGAAAGAAGGGTGTAGGGAAGTGGGGTCAGTCTCTTCTCCCAAGTAACAAGGGATAGGACAAGAGGAAATGGTTTAGATTCCATGTTAGGAAAAATTTCTTCACAGAGAAGGTTCTCAAGCATTGGAATGAGCTGCCCAGGGAAGTGGTTGATTCACCATCCCTGGAGGTATTTAAAAGACATGTAGACCTGGATCTGACAGACGTGGTTTAGTGGTGGACTTGGCAGTGTTAGGTTTATGGTTGGACCTGATGATCTTAAAGGTCTCACCTCTTTTTTTCATTTTCTTAAACCCAACTTTAAAAATATCTATTACCTCAGTGTGCCCTGTTTCATATTGTCATACATATAACATCTTTGTGGGTTATCTGCTTTGAAATCCTTGCTCTGAACTCAAAGGCTGTCTGAGGCAGGGCTACACAAGAGGGCTGGACCAGAAAATAATTATTGATAATCAGAAAGTTTCCTGCTTCCATCTGGGATGGAAGAACAGCAATGACATTCTTCTCCATGGCACTTTCCTATCTACCTTTCTATTTGTGGTTGGAATTTGTATGTAACACAAGTGATTTGAAGATAATTGAAAATCTGCATTCAAAGGTAGATCACTGAAAATTTGCTATCTTTTGCCAAAAATATTTCAGAATATTTCAGAGGCAAAACCCACAAGGGTGAGTTTTGAGATTTAGCCAATACTTTCATTGACAATTTAAGTTCTAGGGGGAGAAAGAAAATAAATCTAAAAAATAAAGGAAAACTGAATCAAACTGAAAGGTGCTACTGATGATTTGGAGCACATGAATTAAAATTCAATGAGGTTTTGATAACTCAGCCCAAAAAATCAGTAAAATGCAATTCACTGGAGACGTGGCCAGAATACCGATCTTCAGCAAGAGAATGCGAATGTAAATATCCAGTGGCTAAAAAAACCCACCCAAAAACCCAGCAGCTCAGGGAAGGCTCTCATCTATCAGCCTGGCTAACCAGGCATGAGCAGCTTCTATAGGGAAATACCCACCCGTCCCTCTGAGCTGCGCTAACGTAGGCAGGGAAGTCTGGGAGGTCACCGCTCCATCGCAGGCAGCATCGCTGCACTTCGGCACCAACAGCAGGGTTGGGTTTGATACCACACAACGGTCACAGGGCAGTGGGAAAACCGGGCAGAAGATGGCAACAAGAAAGGTAAGAGGCTTTCGAATCACCAAGAAAAAACCTGGAGGGAGGGTGTTCAGTTTTGCTAGAAAACAGAAAAAAAGCCGTGATTGGGAAGCGTGGTAACCAGCTCCTACCCAGAAAGGTTTTTGGACAGGATGGGTTTGGAGACCTCAACAGGGCTCAAACATTCAACATGAATCTTGTGTTCATTACATCTCGAATGTCTGCTTCAGGTAGATTGTATTTAAATCTTAAGTTCCCGGAGAGACATAAATTCTCGTTCCTCGCATAAATTTTTAATGCACTTCCATTATTAAACCAAATTTTATTCCAAGGAGCTTTGCCTCTGAAATTAATCAAAAGATTAGGGTTTTTTGGTTTTTTTTTTTGGTCCGTACTCCAGATGAAGCAAACACAGAATTCCAGGAGCCTAACACAGAAACCGGACTTCTAAAAATAGGCTGCGTGGAGCCTGATTTGCTGTAAGTCGAGTGGGTAGGTCACATCTCACATCTCCCTCGGCTGATCAGCATCGGGCAGGTGTTGCTTGAAAGGCAGCCCAGGGGGGAAAGCAAATAGATTGATTCAGTGCAGAGCTCAGAAACACGTGCTGATAGGGCAAGAGATAGCAGGAAGTCCATGAAATAGAGCGATATCTCTGTACGGTTGAAAACAGAGTTTGAGGTTGGTTTTGCATCTTGGTTTGGGTTTGTTTTTTTTTTTCCCCCAATGCCTGTTTATCACTCTGCATCCAAATGCTAAAAATAAAACTTGTTAGTTATCCGTAAGTGGGAGTTGGCTCTCCATCCAAAACAAAAATATACCCTAAAACATCTCTCTTGGTCTTCCCAATTTGGACAAATCGATTCCTGTCAACAGCACAGATAATTTGCATGAGGAAAAATAATAGGAGCTACAGCTGGGAACATAAAACTTAATGGCCTGTGCCTAAGGTGTTCCCCCCGTGCTGGAGGCAGAGCTCAGCAGAAGACCATGGAAAGGGCTCTCAGGTTTTGGAGACCCAGCATCAAGGCAGAAATGTTCAGCGCAGCAGCACACAGATGCTTTGGCACGAGTCAATGGAGGGAGGATGATCTAAGGGAGGTAACTGAGGGGCACAATAGGTGTTTGTAGACACAGAGCGGTCGTTTGCCTGGTCCTCCTGACTGTTTGTGGGGTTACACAGACCCAGTGCTCACATTCAAGAGCCTCATGCTATGGTTTTTTTGTTGAAAACAGGTTTTAAAATGCCATCCCAATCCTATTCCACTATGCCAGTTTTGATATGTGACAAATAGTGCAGAAATACCTAAATAAAGAGCAAGACATCTTTAGTGAGAACATCTCTCTTCCTAAGAGAAGAAGGAATTCAGTCCAAAAATCAATCTTTTCATTAATTATTTGTATTAACAGGAACGCTGACACATCAAAAATTTTACTTGGCTTCTTATATATTACCCTCAGGTGACAGCCTTCAACCCAGCACCCAGCAGAAAACCTCAAAGTACTCAAAGAGGGGGTCAGATGCTGCTTTTGGGGACCTGTCCCCAAGGAAGGGAAGCAGTGGCTCCAGGGACCCAGCATTCAACCACAGGTCTGCACTTACTGCTCTCACAATCCTTTTCCTTCAACCACACATTCAAAAAGGGCAGAGTCATCCTTCCACATATTGCTTCAGAAATCGAAAAGGGGGGAACAAAAGAACGCTCACAACCATTGCCACTGAAGGTTTGCTTCACAACTGCTCTTTTGTGAGACCAAGAGTGAAAATTTCGATGGGTGTTACTTTCATCTTACATGAGGAATATACAGCACCCTCTGTCTGACTCCATTTTGGCTAGACGAGACTGGTTTTCCTCAATGTATGAGACAGTATAGGAGTTAGATCACGTGCCTGGTTCAGTTCCAGCCTCAATCCAAAGTTGCTCTTGACACAAAACCAGAGAAAACTTGGCAGCATCGTCTCCCGAGCTTGGGCTCAGTCCCGAGCAAAATTCCAAATGAAACACAAGGTCCCAAATCTGCGTGGAGCAAACCAAATGAAACACTGGCACCGACACCGGCGAAACAAGCAGCCAAGTTTTGCTGATATCCACACGGCGCTTCTCTTTCAGCTGCCCACAAAAGAAATTAATACTGCCTTGTGCAGGTGATTTGCTCGATAATTGGCACCTAAAGCCAACAAGAGGGATGTCAAGGAAAGGAAAACCGAGTGTCAGTTCTTGGGGTAGGATGTATCCAGGGGCCATCACCTCCCCAGGCCACTGCACACAGAAGAGGTCAGAGCAAACCCTCACCGGGTAGCCCTGAAAATCTCAATAATGGGAAGCAAAAGAAAAATTTCAGGCATGACTAAATAGTTGATCACATCAAAGGAAAGAGCTGAATTTTGGCTCATGAGGGATGGGAGTGATCAATTCTCCTATTGTCTGTAACTCCCGACACAGGACTGGGGGGGGTAATTTTTCCTGAACATTTCCTGCCTGATTAAGCTAAAATCACTTAAATCATGACATAGTGTGGCTATGCAGAGGTTGAAACAATGCTCCAAATGAGTAAGGATGCCTAAATTGCCTCTTGACACAATCTGTGATTCAGCCCTTGCTCCTCCCTGGGATGTAAGGCAGGACAGGTACCCACCAAAGTCAAAACAGCCTCTTACAGGCCTAAGCACCATGAAATCACTGCACGGCTGATGCTGTACAGCCACTAAGTAAGCCTATGCCGAGCCTTTTCCTCAAACACACATGCATTTTCATTAGTCTAAACTAAATGGTGACCAGAGGAAGGAGTCAGACCTCTGTGGACCAGCACTCGGGAGGATGACGCTGTCAGCGGACAGGCTTACAGATTGGGAGGAAATTTTTCATTCTCTAGAAGTGGGCAGAGAATCAATAGCTCATTTTTCATGTTACGGTTATTATGCCCAGTGCTCCACTGGTGTTGTGTTATATACAGCCTCTATAGCAACGGCTTAGATTCCTCACTCCTGTTTGCTCTGTCAGTGGCAATAATTGCAAAAATCCCCAGGGCTCAGGAGTGCTTAGCTCCAATTGGGAAACACAATAGTGGACCCAATAAAAGTAAAATAATAGCCAAAGAGAGCACCATATAAATATGAAAACAACTGTAGCACGACACCTTTCCAGCTCCATTAGAGTGATTACCCCAGTGGCAACCCAGCTCCTCAAAAAAAAAAGCATGTGGTAAATGGTTGCTTCTTTTATTAGAAGTGCCTTTCACCGTCCACAAGAATCACTCCCGAGCACTGTAGCAACATCACTGCACAGCACACACTGCTGGGATGCTGCTTGTAGACATCCCTCATGTTGCTTGAAAAACTGGTGAGGGTTTGGAGCATGACTCTCCCTTCCCAGGATCACCTTCATCCCAGGGCAGGATATACCTCATCTCTTATATCACAATTTTCAACTTCTTCTATCAGTCCGTGACTGCAAAACGGACATACTGCGTGTATAGTACCAGGGGCTGAGGGAAGGGAGCAGGAATGGGCTGGGATAAACTTGACAATGCCCTCTACCTTAAATGCATTCCTGTCTACCTGAAGTAAAGCCAAGGACTTTTACTTTGCTTCGGGAAGGCTCGTGAATATGACATTTGTGTGTGCAAGAGTAAAACTTGGCTGTGACACATGTTGTGATTACATGGAATCTGTGCAGGACAGTAAGGTACTTGCTTATCGTCCACCTGACAAGTAGAGCATCAGCATAAATATTAAAAATAATAGTAGTAATACTAATGGGCAGTACAGAGCTACAGTAAAAGCAGTATCTGAAGGCTGGTAGCTGCAAGAACAGATACTGCCCAGTAATATACACCAACCTATGGACCAGACCACAGTACAGAACAGAAAATTCTTTTTTTTTGGTTCCCCAAAAGCCAGAGCCTCAGAACTGAGAGCTAAATCAAGCATACAGCAACAGCAGAGCTGAAAGTAGGCAGGCAATTAAATGCCCCCTGCAATGGGTTTGTCTTTCAGATAAGTGAAATGGGGTGTTGAAGTCTTTGGTGGCAAAGTCTTCAAGCCAAGTTGAGAATCACAGAATCATAGAATGGTTTGGGTTGGAAGGAACCTTTAAAGGCCATCTAGTCCAACCTCTTCTACCATGGGCAGGGACATCTTCAACTAGATCAAGTTGCTCAAAGCCCCCTCCACCCTGGCCTTGAATGTTTCCAGGGATGGGGCATCTACCACCTCTCTGGGAATCAGGTCAACTAGAATTTAATGTCAGGTGCCCCATGAGCACGCAATAAGTGATGGGGGAGAGGTAGTGCTGCATCTGTCCACCCCTCTGGTCCCAGCCATGAGCAGCCCAGGTGGCCAGCTATCAACGAGCCCACTGAGGCACCAGTGGTGCTGCAGTATCACTATGTCTAGACAGGATTCTGACTTACAGGTGTTCAGTCACGAGCCCGCAGAGGCTCCTCAGTGGTTCCTCAGTCCAAGCACCCACACCAAGGGACTGGACCCACCAAGGTCCAGTCCTCCTCGTGCCAGTGGTTCCTCAGCCAAGCACCCACACCAAGGGTCTGAACCTGTGGGTCCTCTCCTACTGAACAGGATTCTTACTGCAATGACACATAATTGTTAGGGTAAAACTAAGCTGTTTGATGATGCTCTAGACTCGGCTCATGTTTAGTGGGTGAACAATCCAACGCTTGGTGAGTTCTGCTTCACAGCGATAGGATCAAAGTGCCAACGCCGAAGGACCAAAAAGCAACATTGCTATGTACACTTGGCCACAAGTCAGTTATCCCTGGGGTAACTTGTTTGATTTTTTCCTTAAAACCCAAAAAGCCAGAAGGATCATGAAGCCCTGCTTTCGCAGTTCGTATTTGTACTGAAAATCAAGATCATGTGAGCTTTTGCCCTTCTGCTACATGAGAGGTTTCTGTCCTCCCTGAGCTCTCCTTACGCTTTGAGAGATGCACAGACCCACTCAACCTCCCCATCTCCTGTCATCCCCAGAGCAGGTCACATCCAAGATGCACCAGGTGCTTGGTGCCAGGAGCAAGAGCTCCCCACCTCATGAGATCAGTGAGAAAAATAATCAGAATGAAGAAGTTGAAGAAACACCACCTCCCAGCTTTATTGAATCCCAGAATGGAGTTCTTCATGTTCAACCACGGCCTGCCACCTTTTGTTCAGGGCCGGTGTTTGGTATAGACTACGGGAACTATAGAGGAGAATCCTTTTCTAGAAGCCGCCCTGCAGAGACAATGATGGGTTATACTGAGGGATTACACCACTTTACCTTCCATTTTCAACCTCCATAAAAGTTCCTTTGAGAGCCTGTATAGCAAACAAGTACTTGCTACACCTTAAATTAGCACCTGTTAAATTCCAGAATATCTTATCTCTGCAAAACATAAAATTTCGTGTATATTCTCATATGTATCTGTTAGTGTAAAGAACTGTTTTATTTTCCCCCAGATAAACAGTAGCAGGCATAGCACTAGACCTTACAAACCTTTGCAGCCAAAGTGAAATTCGCCTGGTTGTATTTGCAGGAATGCAGAAAACTTTCAATAAATTCCTTATAGAGGAGAAATGAAAAAAAACCACTGATGATTGAACCACAGAAAAAGAATGACAGAGCTGGTTGGGCTCTCATGTTCATTTTCTTCTGACTATGCAAGCAAAAGCTCTATCAATAAAACTAAAAGATACAAATTGGTAGGATAAAGCAGCACGCACAGACTCTAATTCAATTAACCTGCAGAACTCCCTGCCAAGAGTTTCAAATCAGGGCTGATTTTCACGTGAATTAATATAGTTTTCACCATAGAACTCACTAGACTGAAAACGGCAGAGAAGTCTGTAGCACCAGAGAGCAAACTGATGCTTTTCTTTGGTGAAAAAACTGCAGCAATGTTCTACCACCATTAAAGGGGAATTGCCTGATACCCGTTTTCCCTCGGCTACAAACACTTAGCTCTGCCCATTGTGGAAGCGATACCCGTTTGGTCCCAAAAAGATGTTTTATTATTTGCCTTATATGCAGTGACTTAAAAAGGGGTATACATATAAATAAAGGATATGAGAGGAAAGGTTTTCAGTCTCAGGAGTGGCCAGATTTCCATCAGCCCGTGCTGAGGTGGTAACGTGTACGATCGACCAGGTTGTGCTGCTGCACTGGATACAGCAGGCAGCAAAGAGGGCTGAAACGCCAAATTTCATTAAGATTTTCCAGCAGCTGCTGTAACAGGAATTAGCATGAGAAGCAGAGCACAAAGCTATCTGAAGAACGCTGCGCGTGTGAATAGAAATTGAACAAAAATGAGCTCCTTGTGAAATATTGCAATCACTTCTTTAAGCAATAAAGAGACGGTTTGTTAAATAATAGACTAGAACAACTCCAATAAAATAAAAACTGTCAAAGTACCCTTTTTTAAGTTGCTACACAATCTTCCAATTTTGCTTTCATTACTAAACAGTAACAGATGATCAGATTTTATCATCATCTTGTCTGGACGATATCTTACCAGCATTTAAATACATGAGAAAATGAAAGAATACCGGAAGAAGAAAATTTAATATAATTACCGCTTTCTGAAAATAGCTTGTGCATAACGTTCACTTAATATAGCTCAAATAAAGTGACAAAGAAATCAAGGATGGAGAAACTGTTTCCTATTTAAGACCAGATACAAACAGCTTGTCCTAACCATCTCCTTGGCACCCACTCCCCTTCCCTGTGTGTTGAACCAAATGAGCAAAAACAATTGTGCCAAAAGAAACCGCATGTTATTGCCCGACCAAGAGCCTCAGCCTTAATTAGCCCAAGGATGATCTGGCTTCACCAACTACAAACCTTGAGTTAGTTGAATCCTTTCCAGCAAACACCTCTTCCTTCACAGAAGGAGAATGAAAGTACAGAAACAGAGAAAATTGGCACTAGAATGTGTCCCACTGGCACCTAGGCTGATAGCCTTAAATCTGCACCCCTAGCCAACACGTTGGCCACTACATCCTCAAAACCACAGCCCATGGTCAGGAAATTTGTCCTTCTCACTGCCCCTGGTCACTGCAGTGACCAATGCGATGTGCAGCATCAGCCATTCCCTTGCATGGTGGCCTCCCGTGCATTCACAGTCAGTTTTCCCGTAAACAGGAGAAGAAAAACATGTCCCATTTCCTGCAAAAGCTGTGCCTGCTGTCCCGTGTCCTGCACTGTCACCCTGGCTCCCACTCAGTCCCTGTGACCCCCCTCGAGGGTACAAGAAACCATCTCTGGCCCCTTGAGATCTTGGCCTGTGCCAACTTGTAGGGACATAATTAATTTCTGAGATTTCAGTCCCATTTCAAATATTGTTGAATTCAACGACTCTCATGAAAAATTACTGAGGACAGGCATATAGACAGAGAGCATAGCAGACACTAATTTCCTTAGGAAATAAAGCTAAAAACCAGTTTCCTGCCTATATTGCCAGACAGCAGGCCCCCTTCCTTAGCCTCATGTGTCTCTAGCTCTGTCTACAGCAATCCTAACTCATACTCAAGCTGAAGAAATAAGCCACAGCCTTAGTTACATCAATCATTAACATAACAGCGGCTGATAAGGTAAGTGCACAACGTCCCTGTATCTGTTTGTCATTAGGACTGCAAATATCCTTTGGCCTTTTTTTAATTCTCAATCAGCAGAGAAACAACAGTTTGGAGGTAAAAGGGTTGTGTCCTTTTCTCAACCACTCCTGACTCCATTGGGCACAAAATGAGAGGCAGAATAGAAAAAAATGAAACACCACCTGGGTCACCATATCTGCTCAAGGATATTAGATATTAGAGTCCATTTTCATTTATTTGATACTGGAAAGGTGCTCCACTTTAGCAAAGGCAGAATGACAGCCAGCAGCAGAGATTAAACCTGGAGAAATTAGAATGGGAAATAAAAGATGAATCACAGGGGTCATCGTTGGTATTTAAAGGATGGGGACAATTCAAAACTAAACCTGGTATCCTTCTGAAATTCCTGCAGCCCACCAACCAGAATTTACTGGGCACAGTGCAGAAATTAAGAAGTGAAGTAGTGACATCTGTGATATTCAGGGACAGGATGACCAACAGCAAATCTCCTTCAGACCTTTCAATTACCAGATCTGTGAAAAGAAGGGAATGAAGAGAAGCAGGATGCCTTAAAGGAGAAAGCTGTTCTGGCGAAAGACTCTGGCACCAGGTTCTGCAAAGAGATTTCACATGTATTTCTAGTATTGATGTGTCTTGAAAACAGGAGATGACCAGTTGGAGACCTCCCTGTGCTTCAGCGCATGATGCCAGAGATAATATTGAGCACACTCTGAAAAACAGCATTTGGTGTAGAGCTGTGCCCACCAGTATGCTGGGCAAACTGATGACTCACTCCATGCTTTGGTTTCACCTCCCATCAATGCAAAGGATGACCCTGATACCTCCTGTTTATTACTTCAAGATCTATTACTGAAGTTACTGTTAAGCCAGGAAACTTTTTTATCGGTTAATTGTAAATCTTCAATGCAAAAGATAACAGTCTGTCTTTTTTTTTCCAAGCTAATAGGCTCACACCGTAGCAGGTATCTGCTTTAGAAACAAAATAACTTACTCAAGTGAAGGCAAAACCCTTTGAAATAAGAACAAAAAGATCACCTTATTTTTTTGACAGCCAGATTCTTCCAATGCTTGTCTTTTACTCCTAAGCTGAAATCCAGAATTAAAAAAGAAGTCTAAATTATGTATCTCCAGTTTTATCAATGGGAGCTTTGGATTTTTGTTTGAAAGGTTGCTTACTTGCCACCCCCTGCTCCAAAGAGAATATAAAAGACTTCTGCTGCATTGATAATCTACGCATTAATTGTTAGGAATAAATTTCAGGGAAGGATAGGAGCCACAGAGCTTACTGGGAACCACTCTGCAGGATTGCAGGCAAGGTTACAGTTATGTCCTTTAGCAGGACAAATAACATATCCATTCACTATGAGCCAATCCTGTCATGTTACCTCATTTTAATCAGCCCTTTTATGATATAATATTCATGTGGAAATTGAGCTAAAAATACCCCCTGCCAAGGTGACTGAAGACATAAAATTGAAAACTTATTTTGCATATTTTAAGATCAGGTTTTGTCCTGAAATAATGTGGCATATTAATCGAGTTTCATGTAGGGAAGAGAATGAAAGCAAGAAAGAGGAGGGTAGGAGGACACGGGCCAGGAGCTATCACCTCTCCATCAATGATTAACCAGCCCAGGCTAAAGCTAACATGATCTTCCTCCACTCCTCACAAGCAGAGCACTGTTATTTAGCACCTTTGATTGCATTAAAAGAATTAAAATTAAAAAGCCAAATGCTGGGCTGGGATTCTGGAGCACAACCACTCAACAGCATCCACAAAAATACAGGCTGCCAAGTCAGTCCTTCAACTGGGTCTAGGGAAGGACCAGAGGTGGACAGATGTGGCACGCACACACTTGCCCAGAAGTCAATATCGTTTGTGGGGATGGGCAGGGGGAGGAGGGTTTCCTTTACCTGTAATCCTCACCACACAGGAAAGGAAGGTGTCACTAGGAAGGAGAAAAAGTCATCTTGGTCTACTTGTAAAAAGAAGAAAATATGATTATGTGGGAAAGGGAGAAGCATTGACTTTGTGTATTGAAGCCACACACGGCCACAGCATTAAGTGCTCTCTGAGCTAGTCCTCCAGTGGGTCTCAGTATCAAAGCAAGGTATTTCACATTGCTCAGCCAGCAACCCACTCCTCCTGCACCCAAAGACCAGCTGGTGACCTTTACCCACCGGCAGCCCATCCTCATCCTTGCACCGAGGAGCCCAGAGACACAGCTGAGCTGGTGACCGCGCTGCTGATAGGGGAAGCCGAGTGGGCACCTGGCTTCATCTTTCACTCTGGCATTGGCTGCGCCCTGCTGACAGTAAGGAAAATTCCTATCTGTCAGTTCATTAAAGTGATCTCAGCAAAAAGAATCACAGGGGACCGTGGCAGTGATAAGGAGAGGGCAGTTCTCCAGACTGCAACCACGTGCCCAAGGCGTCCCCCTTCTTCTGCCCCCCAAATCCTTCAACTAAGCGCATGCAACCTCTTGGCAATCAAACTCACCGGAGGCTCAGCACACTCATCTTCCACAGGCATAAGGATAAATCAATATTATGCAGACCAGAACCAGTATTGACCGGTTATTGACAGTTGGTTATGTGAAATTCCAAGATGGTTTTCAAAAGGGCATTTTTGTCTAGAATATCCGCAGCAGCAGCAGGTTTGATTTTTTGCAGCTGAACTGAAATAGATGAGGGGCATTAATAAGCCCCAAGTAAGGCCAAAATTGAATATCACATTGCATACAAAAAATTGCAAGTATGATCCTTTTCTGACTTTTTTCTTTTACTGTAATAATTTTATTCCACTACATTGCCATTAAAACCAGCGAAGAACGTTCCTATTCAAGAAAAAAAGTGATATTAAGAATTGAACTTTCTCATTTCAAGGGAGAAAGAGACTCGCTATAGCCATTTCCCTTCTCTGTAGGTATAAAGAAACAATCTGTCCATAGCCAAAGAGTACTGCTACTGAGCAACTTTTCACAAGTGGTTACAAGGGATGCTTCTCAGGGGTCAGTGCTGGAGCTGACAACGTCTCCCATCTTCACCTGGATGGTCAGATGCCATGTGCTCTCAGCAAGTTTGCAGATGACCCCAAATTGGGGAGGGAGGGCTGTCAAGACCCTGGAGGGTTTTGCTGTTCAGAGGGACATCCAGAAGCTGGAAGAATGGACTGCCAGAAACTGCACAAGCAAAATCCTGCATTTGGGAAGCAACAATCTCAGTACAGCTGCCCAGGCAGCAACAACACCTAAATGGATGCTGGATTGCTTTCCTGGGAGCGCAGTCTACAGGTCAGTTGGAAGTGATTATTTCCCTCTGCTCACCTGCAACACCATCACCAGTTTGGGACTCCCCCTGTATAGGAAAGAGGTTGACAAACTGGAATGAATTCTTGTGGCTGGGGGCTAGAGCACACAATGTGTGTGGAGTGAGTAAAAAACTGTGAGAGGAGGCTCAGGGGGCTTCTCACCAGCAATATGCCTACATAAAGGTCGCTTACAGGGAAGACTGAACTAGATGTTCTTTAAGGTCCCTTCCAGCCTAAACCATGACAGTGACAGATTTTCTCACTGAGTGCCGTGCACTGAGAGGTGCACAGGAAAAGGACAAGAGGCAAATCGGGGTTGTTTAGTTTGAGGAAGAGGAGGCTGAGGGGAGACCTCATCACTCTCTACAACTGCTTGAAAGGGCACTGTAGAGAGATTGGTGCTGGTCTCTTCTCACGGGCAATGAGTGACAGGACAAGAGGGAATGGCTGCAAGCTGCAGCAGGGTAGGGTTAGGCTGGACATTAGGAAAAAAATTTTCATGGAGAGAGTGGTCAGTCAGTGGAATCAGCTGCCCAAGGAGGTGGTGGAGTCACCCTCCCTGGCTGTGTTTAAGAGTAGATTAGATGTGGTGTTGAGGGATCTGGTGTAGGGGAGAACTTGTAGAGTAGGGCTGATGGTTGGACTTGATCCCAGGGGTCTCTTCCAACCTAAATGATTCTATGATTCAATGGTTAGAAGTTGTAGTGAAGGAAATCTTGATCCACACTAGGAGAATGTGTGGAGTTTCCATCCTTGGAGTTTTGTAAAACTTGTTGGAGGCAGCTCTGAGCAATCTGACCTAATGCTGAGGTTTGAGCAGGGAGTGGAACTACATGGTTTCTAGAAGCCCCTTCCAACCAAGAACTCTGTAGGATGCTCAATATCTAGGTTTCTACTCATGCCCTTTTTGCGTGTGTGTTTGTGTGCGATGGCTGTTACAGGAAAAGGCAGGCAAAGGAGACAGGTTTTCATCATTGCTTTTCAGTAAGAGAGAGAGACAAGGGTACAACGTATGCTTGGCACAACTTATCCACACCTTTAAGCATTCCAGGAATGGAGGGGTGGGAGGAAAGCCACAATCTACCGCTCGTTAGAAAAGAGATGAGGAGGCCTCCCTGTTTTTGTTGGTTTTAAGAGAGAGTCTTCAGATTCCATGCAGACAAGAAGCCTCAGAATGACCAAAAGCAGCTGATTTATTGTGATTCTGTTCCCCGTGTTCCCTCTGGGGGAACCGAGAAATAACACACAGAGGGCAACAGTAAGCACATAGAGAATTATAGACCTACTGTTCTTCATAACAGCCACGGTGCCTCTGTTTCACTGTCTCATGCTTAGATCACTTTGAAAACTAGCACCCCTGCTAAGCCTCCTGCTGCACACCATAAGCTCATCGTGAGGCAACATCGCTTCAGCAGCCAAATGATTTTAGAAAATCACTCCTACTTTTCAGGTTGAAAAAACCAAAGATCAAAGAACAGAGTGTTCTCCAGGTAATGGTGACATATTCCAGCACTCAAGGTTAGTGACAGAAGGCTTTATAAAGAACAGTGCATAGACTCAAACCTGATCACAAATACAAAGCAGTACAGTGGTTCTAGTTAGTTCAGATAATAATTTCTTTAAAGGACAGGCTGAGGAACAACAGCTTTAACTGGGCTACAGGCAAGACTTCCTATGTTGGACTTTTAAATGTGAGTACCTAAGCATCTGCATGTGTTGGTAAGTCAACAACCTTTTGAAGGAGAAAAATTTACTCTAGGAGCAGCAGAGCATGAAAAGCAAAAATGTTTTCATGATAATGTCTAATTTTCAGTATTTTGTCCCAATAATACTCATGTCTTAATGACCTCAACAAAGGCTTAAAAGAGAATTTACACATAGCAAAACTATGAGGTTTCCCTGAATTTAGACTACTTGGAGTTAGATTAATTCCTTTAAAATATTCAAGGGAAAACCAAAATCATTGTGGAAATAATCACAGACAAAGTATGGTGAAGGACCGTGCTCTGGCAATCAGGAAAGTAGAGTAATGAAGGATAGGTAGCTCTTGAAGTATTTGTGCCCCTTCTCTTAAGACTACTAATTGAGACAGTAATTTCTCTTAAATATATGGAGACAATTTTGCCATTTGAGTGGCAAAAGTACAATTACTTTTCCATTTTCACCATACAGTCACCCACATACCAGAACTGCACTTACTTTATTTTGGGCTTTTAAGAAATTCCTGAGAGATTAAGGTGATCTAATGAAACACAAAATCAGAAAGGAAAATTAAAAACCAAACAAACAAACCAAAATAAAACAAAAAAATCCCCACCCACAACATTTTTAGTACCTTGCAGCCTCCATCCTCAAAACCTGAAATGAGTTAAGAAGTAACTGAATTAAGTGTTCATCATTTCTTTGCAATACTTTTCATACTGAGATCATGGAACATGTTGAAATTTTAGGAAAGATATGTCCTCAGCAAAGAGGCATACCTAAGTGTCTTCATTTTTTGATCCAAATTTTGCAACTAGAATTTTTACATAATTGATAATGCTATAAAGCACCATTTATACAGGACTTCCACACTGGGATCTCTAGTAAAAAGCTCCTAAAGCGGCAGTCTGAAAACAGCAATAAGGAAACAAACACAACTCCTTCATAATAACTGAGTGCCTGAATAGTACCCTAAGGAATGCTATTTCTTTATAGGCAGCAGAAAATGGAAAGAAAAAAGCAACATCTAAAAATGAAACTAAAAGTTTCTGGGTTTTTTACTGCATGTACGCAATCCATCATAATTCCTTTACTAATTTTAACTGTTGAGTCAGAGAAGTGTCATTGCTCTATTGACTAATCTGCTCGGACCATCAAAAGAACTTTAGTTCCGTTATTCACTTATTTTGTTAAGTGATGAATTAGTCGGGGTATTGCATTCCTCTTCCCCTTTGGTTTTTTTCACTGAGGTCTTTGGGGACCCAAAGCTTTCGTTCAAACCAGAGAAATTCTTTGCTTTTTTTTTTCATCTGTGGAAAGAGATTTCTGATAACTCGTCTCTCTAACCGTAATATCAAAGTGAGCTGGAATTTCAGGAAGAACGATAACATGAACATTTCCAGTGACCTGCTCTTAAACTTTGAGACTAAAATTAGACATGCAGTTCTCAACAACTGATGCTGTAGCACCAATATCATCTTTAAACTGCTTGGGTGAACTCAAGCAATTAAAAAAAGGGCAAAAGCGTGGATGCAATTCCTTCTCCTGTGCACTGTTTTCTTTCCTCTACTCACAGCATAGAAGTGTGATGACTTCCATTTAACCTGAAGGATTAACACCACCATGGAACAAGTACTTGTCACTAAGGAGAAAGGATTTGTGAAGGCAAAACAGCCACCATCAATCTTAAAACAGGGGTCCAGCCGACCCCGGTTACACGGGTAGTGCTGGTTGACACTCCTTTATTTCAGAGTTAGAAATACTCATCCTCCTGCTAACACGATCAGACGGGAAATTTTCTATCAAAGCTATAAAAAGTAATGACATTTTAAGAAAACAGAGGCCTATTAATTTTTCCACAAGCTAAAATAGGCCTTTGAAGCACAACCCAAAATTAGACGCAGTGCGCACAACTTTAATCTGTAGCATTCTGGGCCTCTACAACATATCCAGAATATTAAGAAAACTATCCTAAAATCTTAAAAGCAGAGCTGTTGCTAGCCATGCGAGGGAAAAACTAGCAACGCTGGGTTCAAATAAAAAAGGGGGAAGGGGAGGGGAAGGTGTGGAAGAAGAAAACCTCTTACTTCTGAAATGAAATTTCAGAAAGCAAATTTTTGCCTTCTGACTTTGTATTTCCTGCAGAATTAGCTCTTCAAAGGCCATCTTCCTGCTCTTTGGGTGACCTTTCCGCTGTTAGATTTCACTGCCTGCCCTCAGGGACAACTTTTTAATATCTTGTTAAAAGGGGAGAGAAACGTGCAATGAGCAAAACACTCCAAAATGGAGGCACTTCTGCTTCAGTAAATACTTTGAGGATATATAAACAACAAAAAAAGGGTCTCCTATTTCCAAAGGTCAAAGATATTTATAGAGCGCTTTCTATCAGAGCTTCAGGAAGCCGGTTCCTATACAGTAAAAGAAAACTAAACAAGTGAGGGTTTCATTGACTGCTGTAACTGTTGTCAGAGAGAATATCATCATTAATAGAACAAATACCAATATTTCAAAATAAACCAACAGCGGCCAATCCCTTAAAGTCTTTGAACAGAGCCTGACATTTAATTAAGGATTCCAGAATGCAGTAGGAGAGGCTCCCCGATCAAGCATAAATTAAATGATTGGCTGGGAACATCCTCTCGTGTCGGTATGAATTAATATGCTGATCCCATCCACGTACAATGAACAGAAAAACAACTTTTTAAAAACATATAGAAGAGGTTTTTCTCTCCTATGCTCATTTTTCCTCTGGTGAGACTTTGGATGTTTTTTCTCTTCTAACAATGGACCGCCCAGTTCCTCCCGTTCTATGGGACACAGCAAACTTGAAAGTCTCTTTTTGTCTAAAGATTTTGTAGACACCAAACCAACTTATTCAGTTAGACTGCATTTCTCATATATCTTTTCTTTAGAAGAGGACCCTGGCTAAGATTAACAGGCAAGCAGAACACTGCTTACTATTTTAAAGGCATTTTAAGTGAAAAAAAATCAGGCTTTGGCATTGGAACACTGCTCTCGTCAGTTTATTTAAAAAATAAATCATCAAAAAAACCCCAAAACTAACAAACCCAATGCAAAACCCCAAGGTCTTTAACACACAAGATTTCTAACTCCCTACTTTCATCTTTTCTGATCTGTTCAGTAGCAGCAAGTGCCTTTTGTGGTCCCTTCTGCTCAAGTGTGCTTGACAGGAAGACTGTCAAGTTAAAAATCACTTTTTTTTAAAGATAACTTAAAAAATAATAAATTCCCACAAATCACTGGGACAGCCAGGAGAGAGGAGCAGGAAAGGAAAGGGAGAGAATTTACCACTCTATGTGCTCATAGACTGGATAGTGAGTGAGAAACAGCAGGGCAGTAAATTTCTCCAGTTTCCTGATACGTGTTGCTCTGTAGCATGGGAGCCCCAGGCTTGTGAAGCCAACCAGAGTTATGAACCCCGAGACCTCTGCTGGTCCATCCCCTCCCAGCACAGCTTACTGGGCAATGTGCTCCTCTAATCCAAGATACACCTCAGCCTAAAAGTGTGATTCCCAGTCAGTTCACCCATATTCCTCTTGAAATTGTCAAAGAGATGGCTGGGGTGATGGTGGCAATACTGACAGAAAAAGCTCATCTTCTTCTTCCTCCTGTTCCTACACACTCAGTGACCATGGAGTGAAGAGTTTTGACTGGCTAGAAATTCTACTGGTCAGCTTTTTGGTTTCAAATGGCATTTCTTTCCCCCTTTTTACCTATGTCTATCAAGTAAAGCTTTATATTCTACCTAGTGCCTTCATTCACTCGGATATTATGAGTTTAAGCTTTAGCTCTCAACCTTTTGACCAGACTGTAAAATGAACTTGTAAAATATTATTTCAGTCTCCTCTAAATCAGTACTGGAATAAGACCTGGGTGAATGTGGCTTCTGGCAGGAACTGCCCATGAAAGCTCAGCAAATAATTGTGTGTAGCTGTAGTGGTAATCACCAAAACAGTCACTCACTAACTTAAGCAATTGATATTACCTTATTTATTAGTTACTGCTCAATTTTTTGTGAATACCGCTAAAAATAGTTTATTAAAAGACATTAAAATCCATCTGACACATTATTCCCTTACACAACATGCCCATACTATATATATCTTAACATCTTTATGTTAACATTGTCGCTGCACCTATATATCTTTTCGAAAATAAAACCATCTTCAGCTTTTAAGTTATGGCTCTCCACACCTATGGCATTTTATACACAACTTCAAATGGTCTGCACTTAGGCTTTAGGGTTTTCAATGTACTGGGACCAGTACCATTTATTATCTTCATCAATGGCATAGTGGGACTGAATACAGCATCAGCAACTTTGCAGATGACACCAAGCTGAGCGGTATAGTCACATGCCTGAGGGATGGGATGCCATCCAGAGGGACCTGGACAAGCTTGTGAAGTGGGTCCATGTGAACCTCGTGAGGTTCAACAAGGCCAAGTGCAAGGTCCTGCACATGGATCAGGACAACCCCCAGTATCAACACAGGCTGCAGATGAAGGGATTGAGAGCAGCCCTTCTGGAAAGGACATGAGGGCACTGGGGCCTGAGAGACTGGACATGAGCCAGCAATGTGCACCCACAGCCCAGAAGGACAAGTGCATCCTGCATCCAAAGCAGCACGGCCAGCAGGGTAAGGGAGGAGATTCTGCCCCTCAGCAGCACTCTCCTGAGACCCCACCTGCAGTCCTGCATCCAGCTCTGGAGCCCTCAGCACAAGAAAGACATGAACTCGTTGGAGTCAGTCCAGAGGAGGGTCAAGAAGATGATCAGAGGGCTGGAGCATCTCTGCTGGGAGGACAGGCTGAGAAAGTCGAGGTCGTTCAGCCTGGAGAAGAGAAGGCTCCAGGGAGAACTTGTGGTGGCCTTTCAACACTTAAAGGGGCCCCACAGGAAAGATGACTATCAGGGCCTGTTGTAATGGGAGACAGCTAACGGTTTTAAACAAAAAGAAGGAAGATTTAGAGTAGATAGAAGGAAAAAAAATTTTAAGCTGAGAGTGGTGAAACACTGATCCAGGTTGTCCAAAGAGTTGGTAGATGCCTCATCCCCGGAAACATTCAAGGTCACATCAAACAGGGATCTGAGCAACCTGATCTAGTTGAATATGTTGGACTGGATGACCTTTAAAGGTTCCTTCCAACCCAAAATGTTCTATGATTCTATAATTCTATGACCTGACACTCAATTAATAAAATAAACATTTTTTGCTATTATCCTTGTTTCAAACATACTGTTGATGCACTGCCAAGCAAAAGCAAGATTTTTAGCACTTATGAGAATATATTACTAATACAAAGAGGCATTTGCTTACATTAAGAAATGATCTAATGTAAATCAAGCGGCTCTTGAAGAGTTGCACAGTTTAGGTTTCTAGCAAAACATAAGGCTTAGGTTTGTTCTCTGTGACTAAAGTGCTGTTCTACCAGATTTTGCTACCATCTTATGTTTTGATGGGAATGCCACCCTGCACCCACAATTTGAATTATATGACCTAAAGGCCTAGAATTTGGATGTGCACCTTGATTATGTCCTGGCTCTGCTCCAGAGTCCTGGTCCCCAAAAACCTAACCCAGGCTCCCTCTCTTTTTGCAGACTGACTACTAAGAAACTTAGAATACAACTTCATGACCATCATGAGACCTAAATTTTGTATTAGTCAGGAAGCATTTTAAAAGGTGACATTTAGAGTTTACATTTACAGCTCAAATGTAAGGAGGAGGTTCTTAGGGGAGTATTGGACATTTGTAGGCTTAGTAGTGACAATATGTTGACTTGGATCTTCAAATGACCAACTTAAAATCAGTATCAAGCAACTCTAGGACCCAGTATGAAAATGCTGAGATACTTCCACGCTTTTCCTTGTGAACCATCATAGAAACTATTCTCACATACACCCCTTCAGTATCACCTCAACACATGTGAAGATGAAACAACCCAATACAGGGATAGTAGTAGTTTCTTAGCTCTCTGGATTGGGAGGTCGTATCTATGGCCTAAGCCTGTGCTGTTAGGCTTCCCTTACCAGCACCCTCCTCACAGTCCTGGATTTGTTTAAAATGAAAGCAACCATGAGAATGGTGAAAATGGGTTTTCTATCGTACTTGGCCTCCAAGGTAGAAAAGAAGCACAAAGAAAGTGCACTTCCCTTCTAACACTGTGGGAATATCAGGAACCATTCACAGTATGCATAGATTGTACATCTCCCCAGTCCATATCTTTAAAGTCCCATCTGGACAGTTTATTTTATCTTCATTTTTAGTGCAGTATAAAACCCTGTAAAAAGCAATCCCCAGAATGGGGACCCTAAGGAAGCAACACAAACTGCCTGTGGATAACAAGACTTACTGTTTTGACTATGGAGAAAGGACAGAAATGGAAAACCATAAAAGCGATCCATGAGATGAAGTCTCTGAAAAATAATGTATTCCTGCAGGAAATCAGGCTTTCTTCACATGCAATGTATTTCAATATGTGTAATACATATTATTTTCTGAAAAAAAAAATTGGTTACACTATTGAGCCATCTCAAGTGACTTTTTGGGTCCAGTTGCACATAATTTCTGCTCATCATAACCATGTTGGAAACACAAGCAGAGCCTACCCAGTTTTTCAGTGTTAGTTTTACTCTGGTTATCCTCCCCATCAAACATACGTGACAGCCACAGAAATACACCACACTGGGTCATGAGATCTGAAGTGGGGCCAGAGTTTTTCAAAAGCTCTCACCAAGATACTAATGACCTCTCCTCCCCCCAGATGACCAGTACTCTGCCACAAACAGGAGACCTGACAATTAGGGCATCGCTGAAGAAAGAAAAAATCTTGTTTTTATTATTTGTAACCTCCAGCTTAACTTTAGCTTATGAAGGGAAATGCCACACACCAGTGAACTATCTGAACACACAAAATAAGCTCCCAGGCTTTACTGTAAAAATTTTACTGTCCTTACCCCAACATGGTACCTAGTGTTAAAAAATAACGATCATTTTATGAAGAAAAATATATCCTTCTTTGTACCTGGGGGTACTCCTAAACTCAATTAAATTAATGGACTTAGGTGCAGAAAAGCCAGAATGCACAGGAGTTTGCAGAGACCAGTTCAGAGGCGGTTGAGGAAGATTGCTTCAGTCCTCATTAATATGCTGCATTTTAGTTCATGCCTTTCTCTTCGGGCACAACATTCCCTTTTGTCTGACTTTATCAATTTTTGCTACTCTCAGTTTTCCATCATATTCCTCTTGGACATGCTCTTAAAGCCAACAAATACAGTCACATTCTGGCAAAACCGGATCGACATCAAAGAAGCCTATGTTTATGCCATGTAGTCCATACAATCCAAACTTATCCTCCCAGTGACAGTATCAAATCATCACACAGGGAGACAGGAGTTTGTTGAAAGAATGAGATGTCACAGGAGGATTTTAATTAGCCCCCTGGGAAATGCATTCTCAAGTGGTTACAGAAAAGTGGAAAAATAATAAACATGAGACACTGGAGATGGATTATATCTGCTTTTTTTTTTTTAAGAAATTCATTCATATTTCAATTCCTCCCTGCATTAAAACTAAAGAATTTTGCAAATCTTTGCTGTGACAGCTGTCCCCATTCACAGCAGTAGTCTGAGAGATTTCTCACCCAAATTCCTGTGCCAGGCCACGAGCACAAAGCAGGAAGAGCAGACTATGCCCATCTCTGTCATCCCCCCTCTGCATTGTCAACAACTGGAGTCTCTTTTTTGGTGTTTAGATGGTAGGTTCACTACGTCCTCTCTGTTGACACACACACACATTTTGTCTACTGCAATAAGACTGGGAGCTCTACAATAATAGTAACACAAGAAAAAAACACATTCCAATGGGGCATCTTGATTAAGATTTATACTAAACATTACATTATAGCCCGCAATTACTGCCAGAATAGGACTTTTGAGTGTATAAAACCAACTCTACTCAATGGGTTACCAAAGTCATCTACAAGAGGTAGATGTTTGTCAGGTAGATGCTCTTCCAATATGTGTTTGTTAGGCTAGAGATAGGAGAGTATTCAAAGGGAGAAGTAAGTATTTGCATAACTGATTCCATTTAGGAAGGAAACATATTCTCAGAGCGCTGGGCAGACGTTAGTTCATTCCCTGGATGAATGGACAGACGACTTCAGTTTCCTGACCTGTGTATATAATTGCCACTATAAAAGTTTTATTAAGATTCAGTTCAAACTTCTATTAAAATTCAACCAATCATGACATCAAACACCACTGTCTGAATTTATACAGATGCCTAAAGGAAGAGATAAAGGCTAAAAAAGCTTATCTCCTCCAGTATTAGACAACAACAGTCTGTCAGCCTCAGTTCACAAGTTTATCTCATAAAATGTTCATCCCCTTGAAAAGGGCAGTTTAGTATGCGAAGGGAGCAGAGGGAGAGAAACAACTCAATGTAAGAGGCCACAATAATTGACTGGGAACTTCTAAAGAGGAAAGAAAGCAGGATTCTTCTTGTTCCCTCCACTGACTAAGCAACAGCTTACAGAAATACCATCACCAATCATTGGTGCAGCAGGGACACACTCCATTGTACAGTTCTCCCCCACCCATCCACACACCTCCACCCCAAAATCTTGCTGCTTTTTATAAGATATGCTTGTGGCTACCGTTTCTTGAAGAAGGTCCTGGTGAAGACAGCAGTTTAACACAAGGCATTACAGAGGATATAGAGTGATATCAGGGAAAAAGTCTGTCACTCTTCTCAGCTTCTCAGAATATTGTTATACAAGAGTTAAAAACAGGAAGGTCAATGGCCTTAGCTGTACAGAGAAATTATGACATAGTTGCAAAATAAAACAGAATTCTGATTAGTAAGGAATGGAAAACAGGGCTGAAAATGCTGCCCTAATGCCAGGAATCATAATAAAGAACTGACCTCTGAGCATGCTGAGACACAGATCACCTCACACAAAGTCCATCATTTGGAAGTGTAAACCCCATTTCAAAGCTGCCTTTGAAATGCTGCAGAAATATCACCAGCTTTCTATGACTTACAGACTTTCAGTATAAAATTTACTGTTCTGGCACTTTTAACTATAGTCTCAGCATTTTTCACTACAGAAGCTTGCAAATTGCCCAGGTGATGTCTACAGAGGACAACCAGTAGCTCCCTGGAGATGGAAAGGTTGGAGAACTTCAGAAGACAAAACTGCTCTTTAAACTGGTGAGCGAGCAGGAGTCTGAAAACTGCTCTTCAAACTGTTTGAAACTCGCACCGAAAGATGGAAGGAAAGGACTAGGAGGAACCTGCTACTGAAAGAGCCCATCACAACAGACAACTATCATCTTACAAATTCATGCCTAAAGTGAAAGGAAGAAGTCTCTGAAGTTGGTGTAACCCAGGGAAAATGTGTTACAGAGTGCTGAAGCTCCCTGAGTAACACATCAACTAAGATATATTGATAACATCTTACCCTGCTGTAGAAATGAAAGCCTGAGATTCAGTAAAGATCCTCAAATGCCATGGTTTATCACCCTTGTATGCTTTTCAAGGTACAGGCTACCTGGACGGTAATGGAAGCAGAGAGGCAGCATAAGGAATGTCAAATGAGCTCCTGGATGGACAGAGTTGCTATGCACACCCAAATCCTGCTTCTCCCTCATTCTTTCAGGAGGCCTGGAACGAGAGGAGAAGGAGTCCTTTAGCTTGGACATCTTCCAGTCATCCAGAAGATACCAGGGAGCCCAAGCTATATACCTGCACAGCCCAACCGTGTCACCATGCAGCCAGATACGGGGCTTTTTCTCCATCCAGTTGGCAGTGGCATGAGAAGCCCAAGTTGCCTGCCTAGAGCTTAAAGCAAACAACAGACCAGACGAAATGCAGGGACCAGCTTGCCCATGGAGAGCCTGCAGCCTGGCAGAAAGACAACCTGGACAACCAATGACTTGCCCTGCTGCCTTGGAAGCGATGGTGCAGGAAAGCCTTTTGGCTGCGATCATAAAAGTAAATAAGAACTGAAAGGTCATCGCCTACCTCGTGTTTCCTCAGCTGGACACCTTTCCACCACAGGCACGGAGGATCTGAAGATTATTTTGTCTCACTGCTGAAAGCTCCTACCTCTTCGACAGCCTGTGTGCACACTGGCAAGCAGACCACAACCGAGCTGCAGGTGCAGGCTCCTGACGTTACGGATTATTAGGTTTCCTCCTGTTTGTTTTCCATCTCAGCACTTTGCAAGGCTACCAATTAAGGGCTAAATTTATAACGGGTGCGTTTTTTTGCAAAAGAAATTTACTCCACGCTTCTCACTTGTAATGTGATTATTTTTCCTTATGGTGTCCTGAAGTGTTTTACAAAATTAAAAATTACGGCTAGCTCCAAGACAGGAACGAAATATTGAAACCTATTCTAAGCAGCATGGCATCAACCACCAATTACTGTAAAAAATCTATTTATTTAATAAGTCAAGGGTAATTGTGGTAGCCCACCCAACACTGCCAAATAAATAATTAACAGCTGAATTTAGGAGCATGAGGTAATCAAATTATCCGCTGCTTATGAAATGCTTAAAAAATATATTGGTTTTATGTCAAAAGAGGGGAGACTTTGCATAAAGAGCGTGCTATTTCTGAGAGTATGAAGTGTAAGTATGTGACAGGAGTGAGAAAAGTTGGAGAAAGAAAAATTAATTATCTACTTTGAGCCATAATTTATAGAAATTTAGACAGAGAGTTTATACAAAGTCTTCTGTTTTTCTCCTCTCGCTGGCAAAGCAGAAGAGAAAAGTGGGAGAGCAAGTCTTAGTTTCTATTACTACACTGATATGCATTTAGTTTCACAAAATAAACTTTAAAACAGTCCCTCTGTGGTCCTATATAGGAAAAAATTTATCTCGTGAATAGTTAACTATAAATTTAATTTTCTCAGCATCTATTTTTGCTGTTGAGTATCACCCAAGTCTATTCTCCATCTCACATTGGCTTATGCTTTTGAATCAACAGACCAATTGATTTATCCAACAATTCAAATTATTTTTAAAAGGTAACTGCTGTTTTCCCATGCAAGGAGTGGAATTCAGCTTCTCAACCTCACAACAAAAGACACATAACAACAGATCGTAGTGGTATTGAGTCTCATCGCTCGCCTTCCTTGTAAAAAGTCATGTTTTCAAGAAAACAGACAAATGGCAGGGCAGATTCATAACAGAAAGCCGTTGGAGCTCATGGTTAAGAGATGTTTTATAAAGCACACATAATCTTTAGATATACAGCTCTGCAAATCTTGTGAGGGGGTTTGTACCTAATGACGGATCTGAGAGCGACTGTTGAAATAGTAAACTTTGTGGTTTCACTCACAACCACTCTATGAGTCAAGCTTACATTTTGTCATCCCTGTGAGCACTAGGAAAACTGTCTCCTCCAAATATCCGCTACAAGCACCTAAAAGACTCATCTTCTCTCTTCTCTTTGGCAGTGAGCTATGGCCACTGCTACGTTTTTCAGTATATTATAGAGATTGTTGCAAGTTTCTATGTATGCTTCTTTACAGGTTTTGTCCAAGTTCTCATTGAAGGCACCTAGTCCTATTTGCAGGATCAGCATTGTAACAAGAGGCAAATGCAGCCCAGAACCTGCATTATTCTTTGGTAACATCCCCATTCTGCAACTCATATGTATTGGAGTCTAAAGTCTGTCTAAGTGCACCTTCAGTGCTTCCCAGATAATGCCAATCCTGTAGGTGGTCCAAGAAGCACTGAGTCAACCAGTTGCCCTCTGAACGCTCTGACTGAGAAGAAACATAGAATTATAAAGAGGTGAGATTTTTAATATCATCAAGTCCAACTTAACACTGCCACGTCCACCACTAAACCATGTACCTCAGACCTACATCTACCCATCTTTTAAATACCTCCAGGGATGACAACTCAACCATGTCCCTGGGCTTCTGTTTGACAATCCTTTCAATGAAGAAATGTTTCCTGATATCCAAGCTAAACCTCCCCTGGTGCAACTTGAAGTCATTTCCTCTTGTCGTATCACTTGTTCGTATATAGTTCCTAACTGGAAAAATCCTACAAAATCATAACTAATATCCTAATTTGAAGAATAAATTCCCTCAGAAGCAGCTGGGAAAAGAAGGCTACCATTTCCTGTGACTAACTGAAAAGATACCTGAACTATTTTTAGCATTTTTGTTGTCATGACCAGGTTAGGATGGCACCTCTTCAGGACTACAAACCCCTGCTTCTCTCCAAATCTTTTCCCTGATTTCCTTACATAATTTCTTGGGAAGGTGCATTCATTCAGTCGCATTCTGAACACTTTTAACAGACCAGACCAGTGCCAAGCAATTACCCATTATTGCCTACTGTTCCCAGTTCAATCAGATTTTTTTGTTGTTGTTGTAGTCAAATACAGAACTGAAGTAACCTGTTTTTCACTGTGAGACTCTTTTTATGGCTACGAAATACTTTGCAGGTTGGTTTCTTTCAAATTATCACCAGCATCATGTCAAAAAAACCACACCACCACCCAAACCCTTTTATGCAACGCTCTTGGCTCAGAAGACCAAGCATATGGAACAGGCTACTCATTTGGGAGGCTGCCTTTGTGCCAGTGCATGATGCAGGCAAGAAGAGAAAAGATTTGCTTTTAATTTTTTCCAGCAAGATCGCAATTGATCCTCCCCACACAGAGCTGCTCTTACCGTGTAAAAGCCAACCCTTGGTATTTGATATGGTTAAGAATGTACTTTAAGAATGCAACACAAAAAAGTCCAGCAACAGCGTACCAGTGGGCTAAGTTCACCAGAAATCTTGGAGTTACATTAAAGACTTCTTAATCTACCTCCCTGAAAGAGAAGAATTAATAGGGGTTTTTATAAGTGTTAGGTATAGTAATCCTTTACATTGTAAGACCTGTAAGAAAGCTCACCCCAGAAAGACTGTAAATAAAGCGATGTTACTTGGCTAATCCTGTTTAAGTATCTAAGATTGCAAGCTGGAATTAATTAGGTGACATTACTGTGACTGAGCTGTGGTTACTGACAACCTGTCTGGGAGAAAAAGTATAAAAAAAGATCAAATGTCAGTATTTTAAAAAGTGGCTCATGAAGAAAATATTGCACAGAAATACTACACCCCTTTTATTTCTTAGCAAGCACAGACATAATAATAAATACTGAGGACAGGGGAACTGTTAAGGAAAAACAGACCACTCAGAGAGCTCCATTTATCCAAAAAAGCATCTATTGTGATAAAAACATACAAATAAATACACTCATCTTTCTTCAAATAACAAAAGTTATTTTTAGGGAGTGGAAGACCTGCCATGAAAATCATTAGTTCTGAAACTGCTGCAGGAGGGTTATGATACAGATCTATAAAATCAAGAGTGACAGGTAGTAGGTGAGCAGGGAACGACTGTTCACAGCCTTTTCCATCAGAAGCAGCAGAGGAAGTCAAACAAAAGGAGCAGATGGTGCACTAAAAACAAAGAAAGGACATGTCTCACCATACAATCCACAGTTAAGCTTGCCAAGATAAGTTATGAACGTAACAGGTTTCCTTGGGTTCAGAAACAGAGTGTGTGGACAAAAGGAAAGGATCAGAAGAACGAACCATCGAGATCTGTTAAACTCCGTACCGCCACTTCTTGGGTGAGCCATAAACTGCTATGACAATACCTATAAATTGCTGTGCTCACTTCATTCTTATGCCATTCCCCAGGATCTACCACTGGGTGCTGTCAGAGATCCTGGCATCCTGGACCAGAAAAGTCTTTAGTCTCACCCTGAAAGGCCATTTCTTAAGCTCTTGTACATGCGGGGTCTCAGGAAATAAGTAACTTTTGCTTCCAATGCCATGTTGGATTAAACAATTTGCAAACTGCATGAACAGGCAAAAAGGAGAAGGAAAAAAATTACTTTTTGTATTTGCCATTGGTAGGATTAACCCAGTAACCAGAATGCAGTTCTCTTGTCCCTTTTTGAGAGGGAATGCAGAACAAAAGGAAGGCAGAAAAAAGGAAAAAAAATAAAATAACCAAAGGCTGGAGAGAGTGTTGTTCAGTGACAGACTTCAAAAAGCTTAATCTGTTTAGCTTATAAAAAAGATTGAAAAACTTACTTGATTAGTGTGTAAAGATATCCATGGAAAGAAAATGAACAGCAATAAAGGACTCTTTAATTTAGTGGAGAAACACATTACTGAAAGTAACGGCTGGAAACTGGGGCTGAAGTTGTTCAAATTAGGCAGGGAAGAGGGGGATTACCCCTATCCTGGCCTCTTCATACGAAGACCAATGGCTTTCTGCAATGAAACTCAAGTACTTGAGTACAATGTATTATCAAGGAGTGACAGATAAGCTCCCACAACATGGGTTGAACGGTATCTTTTGACTGAAGATGTTTATAAATCCCGTGGACTCAAGGATATCCCTTTGCAGTGGTTAGTAGGAGAGACGGGAAAGACAGCAGTAGAGCTGGGGCTTACTATGGGATGAAAAAGAGAAAGTCTGTTGTTAAAATCAGGGAAAGAATCTGACAAAAAAGAACACCTTGCACATTTGAAGGGTGCAGCTGGAAAGCCTGGGTGGGAGGATGAGGAGTGAAGGACATAAAGGGTGAATATAGATAACTTCAGCTACAGCAATCAGTGAAGTGACCCACGCAGTGGATGATGAGAGCAGCTTTTGCTGGGACGGCTTGGGTAAATCAGGAAATATGGGGAACCAGCCCTCATCTGAGATAGAGACTCAATCCTTTGTGGTTTTCAGTGTGTTCTTGCTCCTCAGTCACCTTCTGAAGATAAACAGTGGGGGAGGATCACAGTCTGCACTAACACATACTCATAAAGATGTCCATAGAAGACAGAGAAGACAAAGACAAAGCATTAAACCTAAAACAAGAGCAGAAATTATAGCTTTTCTTAGATATCATAGATATAAAATAGATGACATCTGAGTTGTTTTGGAAAAGTAGGAAGTCTCTGGGAATGATCTTATTTTATTGGGTCAAAATAGCCATTAACAAAGAGTTGTCTACAGAAAAGGAGACCATTTCCCAAAGATTTTCCTTAAATATAATGCTTTATAAAGACAGACATCAAATATATAGAGGCTTGTATTGAATGTATAAGGGAGAAGAGATCCAATCAGAGGTCTGCAGGAACTAGTTTTTCCATCTTCTCGGACTCAGAGCTGTTCATAAAACTGATTCACTGCTCACTCGCTCACGTATTTACTCATTTGGCAGCCTAGATTCCCCAGAAGGCTATTTCAATTCAACAATGCCTGTACAGCAGAGACAAACACTGGTAAACAGGGAACCAAGGATGTTTGCTAATATAAGACAGCGTGAGGATGGAATGCCAAAAACACCTCATGGAGACCTCTTCAAAACAAACAGAAGAATATAAAAATATTCATTACCAACTAAGAAAGAAGGTAGCCTCAGAAAGCAAATGGGAGTTAAGGAAAGCCAAGGAGAGCAGGCTGAAGACAGAGGTGACGTGGAACCAGGGATGGGGATGTCTGAACTTATTGTACCACACAGAGATGACATCTCTCAGAAGGAAAAAGTAGTATGTTAATCTCTGTCTCACACAGGAGGCAGAACTCAAAAACAGTTTGCAGCTCTTGAGAGCAGAGCACGGGCCTGAAGGCATTGCCGCTGCCCTGTTAAGTGAAACTTAAATCACATCTTCTTATTCCATTACTGTGTGATGTTTCCCATGTTGTTTTATGTCATTTTAAGTAACTACACCCGGTGGGCCTCCCAGCAGTCTGGTCCGTGGACCCAGACACTTCACTAACAGCTGTCTCCTTCTTTTCCCTTACCCAAAGATAATCGTGTTGCATGAAGTTACAGTTCCCCACACAAGTTCAAATAATTTCTGTGAGCAACCCAGCAGTAGGCAGGGGTAAACTGGATAACATATAAATCCTTCTCCAAATTTCTTCCTCAACAGTGACCAATACCCAAGAATGGGGGCAGGGGAAGAGAGGGCCACTAAGCTTTCTGAAGCTTTGTTGTGTGAACTAAAGATTGTCAGATCCTGGATATGAATCCACCTCACTGCCTGTACTTTGTCTGTGTGGATGTTATGGGAAATGGTGTCAAAAGCTCTTCTCCTAAAATCCAGGGTTGTGAGCCTCCTATTTCTCTCATCTTCTCAGGATCCTGAACTCTGCCATCCCATGGTCATTACAGCCAAGACTGCCCTCAACTTTCACATCCCTAACCCGTTCTTCCTTTTTTAAAATGTGAGGTCCAGGCAGATCATGTCCACTCACTGACTCAATCACCCGTGTCTGGAAGCTGTCACCAATGTCCTCCAGAAGCCTCCTCAACAGTTTTTGCCCTGCTTTGTTGTCCCTCTATCAGTTCTTGGTGTGGTTAAAGACCCCTCTGAGGACCAGTGCCTGACCATGTGAGGCTTCTTCCAGTCATCTGAAGAAGTTCTCATCTACTTCTCCCTGAAGAGTCAGTTGAGGAGTGGACACCCAGCACAGCATGGTCTGGGTTGGTCTACCCTCTGAACCTGACCCATCAGCTCCCAGGTGGCTCATCATCACTACATTTTTACATCCTTCTATCTATATCTCATGGGTTCGCTTTAAGATATTAATCCAAGAGAATGACAAAGTGCTCTGGATTACCTTCTCTACTTAGAATCATGGAATTGTTTAGGTTGGAAGGGACCTTTGTGATCATCTAGTCCAACCATCAACCTCACTCTGATAAAAAAAACACCAATAAACCATGTGACTAAGCACTATGTCCACCCATATTTTGAATACCTTCAGGGATGATGCCTCACCCACTTCCCTGAGCAGCCCACTCCAATGATTAAAAACCCTTTTAGTGTAAACATCTTCCTGATATCAAATCAGAACCTCCCTTGGTGCAACTTGAGGCCATTTCCTCTTGTTCCATTGCCCATGATTTGGGAGAAGAGACTGACCCCCACCTCTCTACAACCTCATTTCAGTAGCTGTAGAGAGCGAGAAGGTCTCCCCTCACCCTCCTTTTCTCCAGGCTCAACAACCCCAGCTCCCTCAGATGCTCCTTGTAAGACTTATTCTCCAGACCTCTCACCAGCTTCATTGCCCTTCTCTGGACACACCAGCACCTCAATGTATTTTTGTGGTAAGGGACCCAAAACTGGACACAGTACTCAAGGCAGTGCCCCACCAGGGCCAAGTTACAGGGGGATGATCACCTCCTGAGTCCTACTCATTATACTGTTCCTGACACAGGACGCTGTTGGCCTTCCTGGCCACCTGGGCACACTACTGCCTCATGTGCAGCCAACAGTCAACCAACACCCCCAGGTCCTTCTCTACCAGGCATCTCTCCAGCCACACTGCTGCTTCCTAACTGCACTTGCAGGGACTATGTTTAACCGATGTCAGCTACAAAGAGGAAATAAAACTAAAAATAGAAAAGGCTGCATCAAGAAAATATTTTAAAAAATATTTAGTAGGGAGTCACAGCTGGAAATGTTTGTAAGCCATTGATATTTTGGAGTTTCCCTCATCCTCCTGAAGTTCCTTCCTTTCTCCCAGGGCCATTCACTGTGAAATCACCATATTTTAGATTTGCATTTCTGTAGCCAAAAGCATGCTCATAAACGTCTTTATTTTCCATTGCTTTCGGAAATTGCAAATAAAGTGTTGTTTTAACAGTTTGCATGAAAATATAGCAGTGACTAAGATCCATTACACTCCATTTCAAGCCCAGACACCTAGAGAATTAGCTAAATGTGCACAATTTACCTCCTACGTAAATGAGGATTATGGTTAACTCTGTTGAAGTCGGTGCAGTTAAGTCAGTGTACGCTAAGATAAACTGGAGCAAAGTATTTCTTTTACAAAGAAGGAAATACATAAAATAGAAATAAACAGACCATAGGCTTTCTGCTGGAGAGCACGCTAACAACCACCTACATGAAGAGAAGTGGAGTAGGTGTGTGTTGGTTATTATTCATATAATTAGGATCTTGTCTAAAATAAAATATGTGGTTTTATATATGAAAAGTTACATATTAAAAATACATATCAGCAGGTTATATCATTTAAATTATATAATGGGAAATTAAGGTTATGCACCTGCCATTCTTCCTGTAGATTAATCTCAGAAGACACAGAATATTAGAATTGAATATTAGAGAATTTGATGTTTCCATTAAATTTGAATATTTTATATCCTACCAGTTGCAAGAGGCATATCCGACACAAGAGACTGCTGGATCTTTCTTACCTTTTCTAACCTGTTTTCACCTACACAAGGTAAACTGGTACAAAATAAGCAATTTCTTTCCCAGATATGAGCTGAAGAAGGCTAGGATGAGCTCTGAAAGTCTCCTACTGGCAGGAGAGAGCGAATCTAGACAGGGTGAAAAGGAAAGGGCTGAAGGAGAGGAAGGGGGACATCAGCGGAGGTTAAGGCAGGAGCTCAGGGAGCCATGCCCGGTTGGGGCTGAGGAGGAGGTGGTAAAACATGACAAGAGTGGCCTGTGACCAGCGCCAATTAAAAGAGAGGGAAAACTGCTGGAAAATGAACCAGGCTTTAATTTAGGAAAGCCCGACTGTGAAGCGAACACACTCCGAGCTAGGAATGAAACTATGTCTGTGGTTAATAGAAAACACTGTAAATCTTATTAAGCAGGAAGTCTAAAGAGGCTTTTCTCTCGTTTTGTACCTAAGAGTCTGAAAATCATTGCGTTATTAGATTAGCTTACAGAAAGGTAGTCATTCAATATCCCAATCTTATCCACAGGGAAAAAAAAAATTGCTGAAAAAGAAGATTTATAAAAGCCATCGATGCCAAGGCCTATAATTGGAGAAAAAGGATGGTTTAGCACAGAGTTGGGCTAACAAATGCTAGCCCAGGGAACTCAGACACTGAGTTCAATGGGGATTATAAAGCTTAAGAAAAAGCAGTACTACTGAGACATAGCTCAGTTTTTTCCAGCACTGAGACAAGACGTAGTTGCCAGTTCTGGCTGTAATTGTTCGTACTCACCGTACACTCTCTGTCTGCCCTTAATCAGAGTAGAGGAGCAAATGTTCATACCTAAAATCATTTCTTACTCCTTGGTCCAAGTGGGACTGAGCAGCTGCATGAAAAGAAATGAATCAAGAAGGCAGCTCACAGCTTCATGATTTAGTGACATTGCTGAAGTCGAGGACTTGAGAGACCCAGGCTTCATTCCCTGCTCTGCCACAGTCTTTCTGCCCACCTTGAGACACACTGTGAATCCTTCCCACCCCACCCCCAGGTTCTGAGAAGCTGGCCATGAGCAGGCAGTGGGCACTTGCAGCCCAGAAGGCCAATCACATCCTCGGCTGCATCAGAAGATGCGTTGCCAGCAGATCCAGAGAGAGGATTCTGCCACTTTGCTCTGCTCTGGTGAGACCTCACCTGGAGTCCTGTGTGCAGGTCTGGAGCCCTCAAGAGAGGAAGGACAGGGACCTGATGGAGCGGGTCCAGAGGAGGGCCAAGAAAATGCTCAGGGGCTTGGAACACCTTTGCTAGAAGGACAGGCTGAGGGAGCTGGGGTTGTTGAGCCTGGAGAAGAGGAGGCTCCAGGGAGACCTAAAAGCAGCCTTCCAGTACCTGAAGGGGGCCTGCAGGAAGGCTGGGGAGGGCAACAGGTTCCTTACTCTGAGGGTGGTGGACCACCAGAACAGGTTGCCCAGGGTGGTGGTTGAGGTGCCTTCTCTGGAGATATTCCAGAGTGAGTCTCAAGGAGGCCCTGGGCAACCTCCTCTAGCTGGGGGTGTCCCTGCCGACTGTGGGGAAGTCAGATTAGGTGACCCTATGGGTCCCTTCCAGCCTGGACCATTCCATGATTCTCAGCTGCACAGCAGGGATAAGAAGTTTCTCTCTAAATTAGGAAACTGCCATTAGCCAAAAAATTCCGGGATGCTCAGACATAACCACACCCTAAAAAGTCAAATCTTAAAACTAAAACTTCAGGGAAGGACTTGCAGTCAAAACAATGTTTAAGCACAAGCTAAACTTACAGGTTTATTTAAGACACTGTGAAATAACAAAGATTTAAGGGCACTTTAATTCCAGTGCATTCTCATGTACTTTCCTAAACACAGCTAAATGTCTTGAGTACAGCCAAAGCATGCCCATTAATTGCTGAAGATGCACAGTTGTCAAAAGAAAAATTAGCTGAAAGGAGTCCAGGAGCAGAACTTCCAAACTGGTCTGATTTAGTTAGCACAGCAGAAACAGGAACCAACCAGAGGGCAAAAATAACTTTTGATTTCACACAATTCTGGTACCAAAATTCCCATTGTTTTCTAAACCATAAATCAATTTGCCACCTCACTGTAAAACAAGCTACCACATTTCTTTGTACTTAAAGCGAACCAAGCATAGTCTCACCTACTGTGACTCACTCAGATGAAACGGAAAAAGAAGACCATGCACTTAGATTAGGTTTTCTAAGCTATCAACAGATCATAACCAATCTGCTGCTTTTCAGGTGCTGATGGATGGCTTCAGCAACCAGATATCAAAATGGATGGACTGTTAAATACTTTTCTATCTGCTCTTTGCTGCTGAAATTTAATCTCCTATACTACATGGCAGCTGTGAAGGTATTAGAGAGCTTCGTGTCCATCACTTTTTAATCATATGCCTGTTGGACTTTTAACCTCTTGCAGTTAAAGAAAATAATAAATAAAATCCATTGAATTTATCTTAGCAGTATTTCAGAGATCTTTTTGGCTATTTCTTATATATCAGCAAACATTCACTGCCAGGTTGGCTTGTCTGATAGCCTCCATATATATAACAGTGGTTTCATTCTTTCCAATATTGTACGTGGCTTTTGGTTAGCAGGGCTGTTTTCTCAAGCTCTCTACAGCATTGCACATGAACAAGATGGGGAAAAAAAACACGTGGACTTTCAAGGATAAGCTGGCAAAGAAGCCTCAACTCAAGAAGCTGCTTGAATCCAAAGAGTTCATGGAATTTTTACCAGAGTATGACAGCCCAGGCTCTGCCCACTATCCTACACACAGACACTACCAACCAGCAGAGACGTAAAACGTTTTACACAGTGTGGTATTTTCAATTGGCTGCAAAAGACACCAGTTCAAATGCAGGTGTCTGCACCAGTCTCAGTGGGGCTTTCTGTTGAAGACATGGGTACGTTTTTCTCCTGAAATCAGAGGGCACCTCTGTGTCCCTGTTTATGATGCTACATGGTTGGCACCCGCTGGAGAAGCTCCTGTAGTGTCAGGCTATGGAACAATGCTGCATTTCTAGTATTTAAATACAAAACATCCTTCTCTATCTACATATAAATTAGACAAAAAGGCCAATATGTAGTTTCCTTCTGGTAATACTATCCTTTTAAAACAAAAATTATATATTCTTAGTTGAGAAGTAGTAACGTGGTCTTTTTGTCTCCAATTTTTCAAGCTCCTCTTATTTCTCATTACCCAGTCTTTGACTATATTATACTTACTGTGATTAATACAAGTTAGTAGGTTTTCTGCCAGTTCTGGTGAATTACCAACACACAAGAAAAATTTCTCTGTACCATTAATGTCACAGATACTTGATTACCAATTGTTATTATATTTTCAACGAGGCACGATAAGCTGTTGGACAAAGAATCCATACACTGCATTACTTCATCCTGTAGAAAACACTGAGGGGTCTTTCTGATTGCTCCCTATACACTGTAAGAGGCTGATTTTCCTCTGCTGTGTCATTCTCATTGTTTAAGGCAACTGGTTCTTCCATTATTAACAAAAGGTCTGAATCACCTGAATAGTCTCGAACAGTCAGCATCCCCATGGAAGAAATTTTGTGGAGCTCTATCTAGTTTCTATTCCTAAACCACAGGACCTTTAAGATTTTTTTTTTCCAGAGCTAATAATGACAGTTATGAAACAAGTTTTAATATGCTATCTTGGCATAAGTGGAAAACCTTCTGGTACACCCTAAAAAGTGTATCTTTGAATCAAGAATGGCAATGTCCTGGTAACAGCAGCTCAAGAACATTTTCCCACATGAAACTCCAAAATTACTAGTCTTCCTTCAGCTGTCATTTATGTCTTTGTAGTGCCTGTGTTGCGTTCTTTTTATGTTTATCTTCCTTGTAGACATAGATGGAGACCATAACTATTTAAGGTACAAAGTGAGGAGTTATTTTCCTCTAAGATCAATTACAAACGAGAGAAAAAGTTGGAGGGGAAAGTTTTATAAGAATAAAAAAACAATAAATAATAAAAAAAGCATTGTACATGCACTGAGGAAAACCAAAATAAAACAACCAAACCAAAATAAAACAACCTCTGTTTTTATTTACAGCACTGCTAAGTCACCTCTCACCGTAGCACCTAAATGCCAAGAGAAACATTCCCATACCATGTTGCCTGCAGAAGAGCAGACGTACCTCATGAACAACAAGAAATTCTGCCCATTTGCCTCATCTCACTCAACTCCTGATTTTCTTACAAGCCTTTACAGCTTGAAAAGGCCATAGAGAAAAATGCTGCCTTGTAGAGATGCAATGGCTGTGAACAACCTCGGGTGCCTTTTTTTGGCCCCAGTGGTTCTTCGTTTTGCAGTTCTTGCTTCAAATGTGTAGTGTAACATCTAACCCTAAACTGATGAGAGATGTACATCAACACATTCTTCCTGAAATTCTCTTAAAGCCATGAAATTCTTCATTCCAAGTTGGAGAAAAATATCCTAGTGCTGATTGCAAGTAATTCTGTAGTGTGGTCAATTGGCCCATTAGTGCAGCCCAAGGCAGAACTGTGTCACACCAAGAAGATATTTCTTCAGTAATTTTATTTCCATGACTACCGAGCCTGCAGTTAACCCTTTCACTCATTTCCCCAACTTGATGACCTAGCTCTCATTTTCACTTTCTTAATAAATTGACAGCATGCCACAGACAGATTGATTCACACAGCTACACAATTGATTAATTCCGACTGGAAGGAGATGGCTGTTGCCATGCAAGTCAGCAGGAATCTTGATTTTGCTTGCTCTCCTCCTCCTCCTCTCTTTTTCACAAGATCAGACAGAAGGGAAGGATGCCAGTTTTGTCAAAATAACTTTGGGAAAGATAAAAACAGCACAGGTTCAAAGTGCTCTCACAGCACAAATAAATGGAGAACCTTGCATGTATACACAGGGAAGCAAAAAGATTTAACATCTAAGCCTCTGTTAAGGACCTTATCTGTAGTGTGTCCATTCAAAAGGGGAAGGAACATGCATAGCAAGAGATCAGCAATGTCAGAGGAGCAAAAAGAAAGCAGGATGACTGTCAAGCATACCTCAAAAAGTTGAGGTACTTGATGACTTTTTTGCCTTGATCTTCACCAGCAAGGGCTCTAGCCACATTGCCCAAGTCACACAGGGCCAAGGCAGGGACTGGGAGAAGGAAGAACCATCCACTGTAGAAGATCAGGTTCAGGACAATCTGAGGAACCTGAAGGTGCACAAGTCCATGGGACCTGATGAGACTCATTCATGAAAGAGGGTAGATTTAGATGAGATATTAGGAAGACATTTTTCACTGTGAGGGTGGTGAGACACTGCAACAGGCTGCCCAGAGAAGCTGCGTATGCCCTATCCTTGGGGATGTTCATGGCCAAGCTGGATGGGGCTTTGAGCAAGCTGGCCTGGTGGGAAGTGTCTCTGCCCATGGCAGAGGGGCTGGAACTCAGCAATCTTTAAGGTCCCTTCCAACTCTAACCATTCTATGATTCAATATCCAGTCCTCCCTGCAGCGCTTCCCCACACGTACAAGCACATGATTAGTCTCAGGTAAGGAAGCCCAGGAGCTCCTGTGAGCTTCACAGCAAGGTGGTTTTCAATGTAAATTCTACACCTGAGAAAATGAAAGAAAAGGAAACCTCAAAAAACCCATCACAATGTGTAGAGTTTATTAGGGAGCTGGGAAAAATTGCAGCAGGCCAAGCAATAGTTTTGCTGAGTGCTCTTAGCGATGGCCTCAATGAACTCTGCTTGAAAAGGAGTTTGAATATGTAAATTAATAGGAATTAGCATGAAGCCATTGTAGGTCCCACATCTGTATTTTGAATCAAACATTGAATAACTGAGGCCTGCAAAAAGCTTCATCATGATTCTAAGTCATAGAAGGAGCCTTAATTTTTATATTTCCTAACTCCTTGAAGATCTGACTTTGCAATTCAGGTTTAATTTTCCTGATTTAACACACTTTCATTGTCATTTTCAGAAATGATAGAGCTGCACGTTCACTCCAGCAGCAAACTGACTTTTGGGTGTTTTACCACCAACACGTTTCAGCAAGGCATCACACAAAAGCTGACCAAGAACCTCATTACTGAGATTTGTAACTACACAGATCACAGCCTCACCTTGAAAGCATCTTGAATATAAGAAACTCAAATCTTCCTTCCACCTGTAGAAACCAACGTGGTCACACTACAGGTGAGGATCCTGTGCCTCACGTCAGAGAACAGAAGCTTCTTTCCCCTGCTTAAGTGAAAGGCAGCATTAGACTGCTGTGGTATATTTAATGACTAAGAAAAACTACCAAAGGGAGTTCCCAAGTAGTAATGCAATTTAGTAGACTAATACTCACTTGTACTTTGAAAGAAAGCCATTGCATTATGTCAGAATAAAATACGCCGGAGAAATATTTATTGTGTATGTACACAAACAACCGACACGCATTTTAGCTGGATTGCCACTGGAGACAGTGTATGGGTTTCACTTCAAACAAAATCTGTTGTAGGTGCTTGATGCATCCACATGAAGGCCGAGGATTTTGGTGGTGGCAACAAAGGTGTTTATTTGCCACAGGGGCAAACAGATACTGGTATTTTGTGACAGCCACTCTCAAAGATCTAATGTTTCGAAAATAGGAGCCTTTATTGTCTAATGCTTTATTCACCTCTCAGATTCACAGTGACATAAATCTTTCTTAACTGCTTTCCAATTATATCAGGATGTTATTTTTCCTGCATTTGCTTTGATTTAAATATTTGGTTAAATACTTTTTAATTAAGCCAGGATATTATTCATAGGAAAAGTCTGATACTTCATTAACGATGCAAAGCAGAGAACTGCTTTACTTTCCTAAGAAACAGTCTCAGATCACAAGATTTTCAAAATTGTAACCTAAAATCTGAGTCTGAGATTTATTTTCTCCCTGTTGACCTTAATGAATAAAAGCTCAGAATTAATTTTAAAATTTGGTGTCTGGCATGAAGAAGCCTTCTTTCTTCAGAATACTGTCTCTAAAGATTACTTTTCCATGGAAAAGCTGTAAGAATTTCTGAAACTGTGATGTATTAATTTTCCAGCAATCAAGCTGCACTGAAAATAGCAATGAAAACTGACATTTGACAACAGTATCAATGTTACATTATTTAGTGCTGACATTAAACAAGTAATATCTTTTGCTGCCACTGCAAAGCTTTATATTGCTTCTATCAAGCACTTTTCAGGTTCCCTATGCATTCAAAATGCTAATCAAGTTAAATAGTTACTAGGCAGATCCTGATTTAATGTTTGTTTTGATTTCAGTACCTGCAAATTCTGCATTTAGTTATTAGAACTGAAGTTCAAAGAACTTTGTGGTGTCAAAGGAGAGGGGGGCAGAGGTCACGAGAAGCCGGTTATCATAAAAATAAAGCATCAGCTAGCAAAGGTCTAGAAATCAGCTCATTTGGACCAAAGTTAAACACAAAAAGAAACCCCCAGAGGCAAGGAGATGAATGTTAGGCCACAGAGACTTCCCATTTGCAAGATTAAATTAAGGTAATGAAATAACCATTATTTTTCTCCTGCACAAACTAAATCAGTCCCCAATTTTTGAATACTACTATGCAATACAATACTTTTTCACTATTTTAAAGACTGTGCAGGAGTCTGGTGGTAAATACTTCATTTTACAGGAGGCAACACTAAGAAAGGGATGGCAAGTACTGGGCTGTAAACCACTCAGTAAGAGAAGCATCTATAAAGGCAATTACTTCATCCTCAGGATCACAGAATCACAGAATGCTATGGGGTTGGAAAGGACCTCTGTAGATCATCTAGTCCAACTGCCAAAGCAGGTCCTCCTAGACCATCTTGCACAGGAACGTGGCTAGGGGGGTTTTCAATGTCTCTAGAGATGAAGACTCCACCACCTCTCTGAGCAGCCTGTGCCAGGGCTCTGCCACCCTCAAAGTCAAGATGTTCCTCTTCATGTTTAGATGGAACTTCTTACATTCAAGTTTGTGCCCATTTCCTCTTGTCCTCTCACCGGGCACCTCTGAAAAAGAATGGCCCCTTCCTCCTGAAACCCACTCTTTAAGTAATTATAGGTGTCGATCAGATCTTCCCTCAGTCTTCTCCAGACTAAAAAGACCCAAGTCTCTCAACCTCGCCTCGTAAGAGGGCTTCTCCTGGACATTAAGAGCACGGTAACATTCAGGTGAAAATCTCAGCCCAAATGCAGCATGAAAACACAGCACACAGCCCTAGCTCCTGGAGGAACACTGCCAGTAATAGTTTGCTTAGATATGGACAGAAACTACAGAAAACCCAGTGGCTATTGATGCCTTTCTCCCTGAATCATCACAACAGCAAGAACCTGCACCACCTCTTCGCAGTACAATGAGCGATTACCACCTTTGCTGCAGGAAGTTGTGGCTCAGCATCGTCCTTCAGGGCTGTACAGGAAATCCCTGCAGTTGGCAGGCACTACCAGGACGGGGCTGTCTTGTCCCCACAGGCAAATATTTTGCTACCCGGATCGTTAAACTCTGTAAACCCCACTGGAGAAAGTCGCCACCATCGAAGAAACTCCTGTAAGGACCTCCATCTATTTTACTACTAATTTATGTGTTCCCCATTGAGAAGCCATTGGAATTGGCTGCCCGGGGAAGTAGTGGAGTCGCCATCCATGAGCGTGTTTCAGAGTAGCTTAGATGTGGTGTTGAGGGATCTGGTGTAGGGGAGAACTTGTAGAGTAGGGCTGATGGTTGGACTCGATGATCCCAGGGGTCTCTTCCAACCTGAATGATTCTATGATTCTGTAACACCGTGCTTTTAACTGCAACTGTTTGCTTGTTGGTCTCAAAACGCTCTCAAAGCGTGGGTGTAAGAGGAATCCTGCGATCAGGCAGAGCAAACTCATCCTGAAGCAGAGGGCTGGTTGGGCAGGATGATATTGCTCTTGGTCTAAGCAACCTCTTTTTTTCTTTAATCAATGCTCACGAAAAGAAAGTAGTCAAACACTGAAGTGTGTCTAAACATTTAAGATAATCTGACATATAAAGTATTACCAGTGTTTCTTCAGTAGGCTTCAAATAAGAAAAGGCAGCCTGAAGCTAGAGACATGCTAATTAAAGTATTTAATGAAGACTGAAGAAGAAAAGGATACTATGAAGTGTGTCTCCCCGCCACTCAGTAACCCACTCTCCAGCCACAAGAAAGAAGGAAAGAAAATCTCAGTATTGCCCAGAGGTTGAAGTTAAGGCTCTGAATGAGGGTGGAATAAAGGACATGTCGTATTTTGAGGAAAGGTAGAGAAGGTAGACAAAATCCATCTGGAACTGAGAAAAGAGGATGTCACCTTAAAAGGTATGAGGAACAGGGAAAATCAGTGTGACTGGTTTCACTGACATTTGCCAGGGAAGGACATCGATCTGGGACATCTTATAACAGCAGATAAACACAACTAAGCCTTGATTTGTGAAGATACAAAATTCAAGTCCAACTGATTAAAGTGATTTGCCTCAGGCCATTTGAAGGCTTCACAACATCCAGATGTCCATCCAGAGACCTCCACCAAAAGCCATCCTCAGCATGGGAGACCTTGGCCATCAGACTTGGGTGTAGAAGATCAGTGTAGCCACAAAGGTTTTTCTGATCCTCATCCAGAGGATCCATACATACCCAGCACGACAACTCTCCCTACAAAAGGACTAGTAAATTGTTTTGTATTTCTTAAAGCTAATGTGCACTCCAATCGTCTTCTTACTTTCTCTTAACTGGGTAAAAGGCAGCAAGGAAAGGATGGAGCACAGAATTTGTTAGTTTGATGCCATCAATTCCTGTATCCCTTTCTCTTGGACTTTGTGCAGTACCCAAATCCTAAATATTATAGTCTAAATAACCTTGAAATTTTAACTGGAATATGCAAAGTCATACTGTCTTTTTAATAACTATGGAATAAAACATATCAAGTACAAGACCACATACAGAAAGAAAAACCTCTTTTTACCGGATCCACTCTTATCTTTCACAGAAATATACAAAGTGGCCGTATAAGATGGGCTTTTTTTTTCAAAAGAAGCAAAAAATGAGAGATCTTTTTTTTTGAAAGAACTCAAAATTACAAATCACTGGCTCATTTTGAACTGTACATTCGTGACATCCTTTCTTTTCCTGATATTTTCAGAATACATTAGCTCAGCAGTATCTGTAGTTTACAGTAGCAATTAGCATCCTGGGGAGTCAGCCACAAATAACAAATTCATAAACAAAGTAGAATTAATCAAGTGTAAAATTAAAAATAAGGAGGAGCTTGCATAATCTTAGAAGGACAGAACAGCTAAGAGAAGCCCTTGCTCCAGGCAAGGATTAGTCTGTCAAAATTATGGTCAAATATTTAACCATGCTTCTTTTTCCTTAATGGTTTAAGAAGTTGATGGCAGTTAATTATATAATTAAATATTAACAATATTATGGCTCGTCTAACAAGTAAATTGGAACCATAATCACCTCACTAAAGTTCAAGATGCCCTTGGAACATTTTCATGTCAGAAGGAGAAGGTGCAGGGGAGGCATTCTTAAGCAGAAATGTTTCAGCAGACAGAACAGTGGACAACAGCATACGGTTTCCGAGAATGAAATCCCAACACAAATTTTCCTGTTCCTAAATGTAAAGATGTGGTAGGAAGGTCTTCTGCCCCCACGCCATTAGATTGTTAAATCAACAGCAAGTAAAAATCAGCCCATCTATTATTTTCAACACACACACTGGAAAGGGGCGACGAGGGACAACACACTACAGAGCCGCAATCTTATTCTCTGCTTACTGAAACCTGCACTTAATCACACTAAGCACCAGGCTAACTTTAGTTTAACCAGCCTTTTCTCAGCTAGGGTCCCAATGGCACATCTCATTATCAAGGGCTGGGTATTGGGCTACAGCAACTGAACCAAGTCCTACGCGGTGGTTCTTGAACCGCAGTGGGCGAGGAGGATGGACAGAGAGGAGAAGGCCAGGAGGTCACTTGTCTCATTTGCTTTTTCTGGCAATTAGCAGCTCACAACAGAAACTAGGACCATGTTTCTGAAATTCCTAGTCATGCTGCTGCAGTAAGTGACAAGATTTACCATGCTATGATTACAGTGTAAAACAGGCCAAAAACATTGGCTAGCCTTCTACCTGGCTCCGTACCGCCATCTCGGACTGGAAGACAATTACAACACATTTCCACTGTTTTTTTTTCTAGTTCAACTATTCATTTTACCAGGGCTATAATTTAATTGGATATAATATAATGTATTGTTCCCAGACTATGACAATCGGGAAGGAGTCCTCTTAGGGAGGATATTTTTAACAGAGCTCAGTATGAAACGCAGCAGAGCTGGTGCTACAGCACTTCTGACCAGCAGCAGATCAGCTTCCCCAAGAACACCAGGCTGAGAGATGTTTTACTATCAGGAGGAAAACTTGCAGGATTTCGGGTTTTTCGTCAAGCTTACCCATACTTTTTGTGACAGTACTTTAATGAGCATACTTATAAGGAGAAAGCCACTTTGATGATGATTCCATGAACTCTCCCGAGAGGCTTGCTGTGGTAAGTATAATTTACCCAGGAACTGCTGAAATACTGACAAAGAGAGAAACTTTAAAAAAAAAAATCCTAAAAAGAACAAAGACAGATCACAGACAGAATCATCTAAGCTTGTTGGAAAGGCAGGTAACACTGTCTGTCTTGGAAACACTTCCACTCAAGTAGACCTGGCAAACTTACAGCAAAACTCACAAGTGGAAAGTTACTTACATCCTTAAACAGTAGCAAGACAAAGCTTCTATTGAAGTGCTATGATTTGCTTTGCATTCCTATTTAAAACAGTTTCCCTTTAGAACATCCCATTGAAAGGAAGCAAAGGGCTCCGAAGCATTATTTTTCTTACATTTGTGAGAAAAAGCCTTTGTATCTAAGACTGGTCAAGACCCAAGGTATTTCAAGATGGCAAAGCCCTCTCCGACTACCAATCTCATACCAGAAAGCACAGAGAACAATTCCACAATAGCAAATCTAATAAATACAGTCTTAAAAGAGAAAAATCAAGGCAGTGTTTGTACATATCTTTTTTTTTTTTTTGCCATGAACACGAAAATATTCACTAATTAGACCTCATAACACTCCTCCTGGCTGGGTAACAATTATCACTACCATTTTACAGGTCGCTAAGCGAGGAGATTCACTCACTTCTTAAAAGTGAAAGGATCGCTGTCGGTCCACACTGCAATTCAAACAGACGGGTGCTTCTGCAACCTGAAGGGCCTCAGTCCACTGGGTGACAAAACAAGGTGCAAGTAGTTATGCACTTACTCTGATCAAAGAGAGACATTTATTTCTGTCTGGACTGCCCCAATCTCTCCTCTTTAGAACAGCAAAATTGAAGTGAAAAGGAACAATTTTCTACAAAGCAAGTCCTAAGCACAGCAGCGCAGAAGCTGTTTTTCGCTAATGCTCCGTGTTTCGCGCCGCCTCTTTATTCTTTAGGCAAAAGGGTACATATTTCACAAATTGCAAGCTGAGAAGAGGATTTGTACACACAATGAAGAGATCTCATGCCTTAACATAGAGAAAAGTAGGTGAGTCACTTTAATTATAATCAATGGTAACAATAATCCTCCAGCTAAATCTTGAAAACTGAAGAGAGATTTTCAAAGCGCTTCCATAAATTTTCATAAGGGGCATTTCTACCACTTACACTAATACAAAGCAAGGGATCAATATTACAAGAGTTTCTGTATTTGACAAGGGAGATTTAAAAACTTTCCACTTGCTTCTGCATTTCAGTTCAACCTATTTAAATTCTCTCTGTTCCCAGTGTCCTTCAGCCACATCCAGTAATCAAAACAGGAAGCTCCCATTTATCTAAATATTTTCAACATTTCATTATTTGCACAGTTTTATGCAAGGTATGTATCATACTAAGGATATTTATGAGGTAAACCAGAACTGATGGAACTATAAATCCATGTCAGTCACAAGGAGGCATTTTAATTTCCCAGAGCCTTGGACTGACCAGGCCTGGCTTGCCAGGAAAACTCAGTACTGGGCAGGTGCTTCTATTCTTGGCTACAAAAATACCTCATCTTCCTTCTCCTCACACTTCTTTCAGTCTCCAGCCTTGACTTTAAATCTCTGCAAAGCCTTCACAAGGCAAAGTTGGGCTGAGAAAGCCTCAAAAAAATCCCAAATGCCCCGTAGCTGGAAACAGTGTAAAAACTTGTGTAAATAATTAAAACAACTGTCTTTTACCACCAGCTGCTCCACTTGGGAGGTGTTTTACACGCCATCCAGCACACGAACCAAAAAGGCAGCTGGACCACTGCGGCGGTGGCAGGGAGCTCACCAGTGCAAGGTACAGATTCGCACTTCCAGCTCAAGTGTCCCTGCTTCAAGTCCCTCATCTTCTGGGCAAGCCTGTGATATTCTTACAAACTGGGAGACAGATTATGAACTGACCTGATAAATTGTACTGATGGAAATGACATCCATGCAAACTTGTTTTTTTTTTTTCCTCTTTTGGCTACGTCTCTCAATTTCTCTGCCTTCCCCCAATCGTATGGGGTTTTTCTATTTATTCTCTTCCATATGTTTCTATGTGATAGAGAAAGCACAAATAAACTAAGAAGTACAAAAGAGACATCTCTCCATAATTATAAATTTTGTTGCACGATGCTTTTTTTCTGGTAAGCATTTGGGGAAAGAGATTTTATGAACAGGTTCCATTAACAATAATGGGACGAGTTTCAAAAGTAATACAAGCTGGCGTACTTCTGAAGAGCAAAGGCTTCAATTACAGGCTTGGGGCATTCATCTCTTTTTGCTTTGCAATAACCAAAACCACTAATCTAAAGTGTATATCTGCAGCCTTCATGCCTGCTTTGCAGTGTAACAGTGGCCTTTGCCTACTTTCACAGTGACAAGTGCCTACATTGTAAATCTCTTCCCAGGCACACCAATGACATGGAAAAAAATACACTGTACAGCTTGCCAAACAGGGTCAATCTAGTGGTCTCTGACACCTGTGGCTCATTACCTCTCCACAGTGGCCACTGAAGTGCTCCAAGTAGACAAAACAACCCAAGAGAAGTCAACCCATGTGAAAAAGCATGCTTCATTTGGAATAAGAAACATGACAGAGGACCATACAAACTACCAAAACACCCCAGCACAGCCATTTCCATGGTATGAAACAACAGATTGCCAGCTGTAGGTTTTAGCTTGCTTCTCATTAGGGAATTATTTCTTGCTCTATGAATGCCTCGTGAAGTAGTAGGTGGGCACCTCATGCGCATAGAGGTTTCTCATGCAATGAAGAAAACACCATGCAGGTGTTCACAAGCCTTGCATCCCCCAAGGATGCTGCAAGTAGCTCCTCGGTCTATCACTTACAACAAAATGTAGAACAACCCCAAAGTATAACGTCACATACTTCATTTAAAACATGAGGTTTGTAAAAGTTCTTTCCAACACACCATTCAAGAGGAGACTGGCATTAACAGTTTTTAGCTAATAGGATTAAAGAAACCATTTAATCCCAATTTATAGTACAGGGGGATTTAGATGATGATTTTTGGTCAGGGATGAAGTGCCTGATTTCCACTAGACTTGCCCCGTTAGACAGCTGAATAAGAGGAGCTGCACCCAGACCACTGCCTGATGAACCCTCACCATCCCTGGGTCTTGGAAACAACCCTATGTATGAACTTCCCATCACACTGCCATCCACAGTGTAATTCTTTCCATACTTTGGAGAGGAGGACAAGGTTCTTTTTATTTAACATCTATTTACATGAAGGGACTGGAGAGAGAACAGAAAGCCAGTTTCTGCTGGGTGAAAACAAGCCAACCTACTGCAAATGAAGCACATACTTCAAAGCCTTCTCTGTCGCAGGCAGCCGTGCCAACTACAGCATGTTACTGTTACTCAGACTCACTCAGAAATCTGAGACTGGATTTGTCTTTCCATGACTGCTATAGACTTGACAGTACAGAAAACCAAGCACTGATGAAAGGCATCTTTATTCCACTCATCCGTGCCCTTTAGAGTCTCCCTTGGTGCCCGGTTTGCTCTCATCAAAAGTTGCTGATGGACTTAGAAAAGTCTCTGTTTCCTAGGCACGCCAGAGCACACAGCTATGGAAGCATCAGGGAGCTCTCTCCCCACCTCTACAGGGTGTCAACATTTGCTGTCTGTGGATCTCCTCAATGGCATAACCACCGCCCAACCCCGTCCTCGAAAACCATGGCACCCAGCTCCCTTCTTCTTCCCCAGGTGTCCAAAACAGGACCTGTGTTCCTGGGTCTGAGCCCCTTCGCTCCACCTCATCCCATCTCCTTCAGGCAGCAGTCAGGGACTTAGTGCAAGGCATCCATCTACCCCCGTTTGGACTCCCCTTGCTCAATAGTCTTTTCCCCCTCTATCCAATTAGTCTGATGGTCTTTTTCATTGATGTATTCACGGCCAGGCTCTATTATAATCCACAGGTGGTCTAGAAAACATTCATTTGGGCATTCACTTAGGCATTTGGGTTTTTTTCAACTATTTAGGGCATGCAAATCTACTGACTTTTGCAGTACCCGGCATTTGGGCATTACCAATATACACCTCCAATGGTCTTTTTTCCCCTAATTCTTTATAAAGAGTTCAATATATGAAATTGGAAAGTACTGATCTGCTTTTACTGCTACAACTTATTCAAGAACCTCCAACACGTTCTGACAACACTGAATGAGACAGGTAACCAGCAACAGGCACCACTGTACCTCTCTGTTAGAACAAAGAAGTTTTCAACTACGTACTGAGGATGAAGTTGAAAAGCAAAGGCTTTGCTTAAGTCACAGAATCACACAGAATATCAGGGATTGGAAGGGACCTTGAAAGATCATCTAGTCTAATCCCCCTGCCCAGTAAATTTCAGATACATTATCATTAAAAATTAAAATTAACTTTCAGTTGCTTGGGCTCTGTACTCTGTTGCAAGTGGTTATAAATGCACTGGTCTGATTAACATAAAATTTCTAAATTTTTGCTTAAGGATGTTCCTGTATGATTGCCAAGTCTTCCTTTAAACTAATCACTCCTCCTTTCCCTTCCACTGTTACGTTTATCATTACTGCACTTATTAATTTTTTAAAGGTTGTCCTTCTTCACAAGAGCTAAATAGGAAATAAAAAAAAAAAAAAGAAGCAAAGGTTGAACTATGGCAGCTAACATCAATTTGACAAACAATTTCCTTCTCCCTCCATATCTGCCAAAATGCAAAATACATTCCCTCTTAATAACTTCACGTGCTGCTGGTGATTTAGAAGTGAAGCAATAGTTTGTTCACTTGCATTTTAACAAACACGAGGAATGGCACACTGGCATGGAACTCGATGATCTTTAAGGTCCCTTCCAACTCTAATGATTCTAATGCTTTTTTTTTAGGAGCAATTGCCAGTCATCTCAGCTGGCCAAATAGGCTTTTTCCTCCTCCTATGGAGACAGAGATATCTCCCTGCTCGAGCTACAGAGCGAAGCAATACAAATCAGGATAAAACCCATTAACTTCCAAGCATTTTGTCCCCTTTGAGCACCCTGTCAGTGATCCAAAATAACTGCTTTCCTACTCAGAAATCTCAGCCTCTGCACTGAGCTAAGCACCTGCTCCAGTTCCTTTCTTCAATGGTATGGTTGCATTTCTTGTTATGACATTCAACAAACCAAACCCCCAGACGAAGGCCCTCTCTGGGATCCCCTAAGGTGGTGCTGAATATTCTCGAGGGAAGTTACAGGTTGGGCTGCTTTCCACAAATGACCCTCTTCCAGAGCATCTTGTGAGCTACGGACTCACAGTGCCATTGTCTGATACAAAGCAGTCACTAAACTGCTGAAAAGTTCTACCCCAAAGCCTTTTTCTTTCAAATGCAGTCTCATTTTAAACAATATACAGTTTTAAAAGCCTATATGCTTTCATTTTAGCCATCAGCAAACTTTCTTTAGACTAACTGATAAAGTTAAACAAGGAGAAACTATCATATAGGACAAACAAATTCTGCTTAACCCTTTGAAAGTTGAGTTATCCCTTAATCCTAAATCCTAAAGGTATTCAAGCTGTGGGTGATGGTGCACTGTATAATCGAGGATATAACCTGAGCTGCAAGATCTATTTGCTTGCACTTATTTAATAAGAAGAAAAAGAATGCTTCTGTCTACCATTCTGTTCAAAAGCAGGTGAACAGCTTTTACTCAAAGTTGAAACCCATGTATTAGTCTTCAGGCAGAAATCAGAATGGGAAAAAATTCTCCTCAGTGGGCACATACAGAAAGGTTTAACGCTGCTGTCAGGATGGAAACATTCATGCAACCCTAAATGTGAAGATTTCTGCAGCACTTTCTGTAATCAGCATGGATGTATTTAGGTAAAAAATCTACTTTTCCAGGGAAATCAGAAATGCTTTATTTTCACATGGAGCCTGAGGGACGCTACATGTACCAGGGATTATATCAGGCATAGAGTGCAATACCTTTGGATATAAATAACATGAGGAAATACAGATGCAATTTCATTAAATATCACCTCCCTAGACTACAAACGAGACTACAACTCCTTCTTAAGATCCGTGAGTGTCTTTCTGCTAGGCTTAGAGGGCTCCTCATTATAGCAGGATTCAAAATGTGTTCTAAAACATGCTTCTCACCTGCACGGTGGTAATGTCCTTTCTCTGGCCAGCCTTGAATAGTGCTATAAATTGCTTTGCAAAATAGCTGTACATTGTGCTGGTAGGTTATAAAGTGCTTCACAGCACAGCTTTGTATCCACAGTTGACAGCTCAGTTCATCTCTAGTGATGAGGGAGGGTGCTTTAGCACTGGGCTGGGAAGAACCATCAGTACCCGTAGCTTTTCCTAATGTGGTTTTATTCCTCTCCAGAGAGGACTGAAAGAAGCTTTTGTGGTAACCGAAGGGCTTTTGCCAAGTGCTGTTCAGCCCAAAGATTACACAAATTACAAGAGAAATCTAAATATTTCCATGTTTTATGAATACTAAAATGAACAGTCATTACCTGAGTGCAAATACAGATATTTTATCCATCATTAACAGGGACACTCTCCATTATTGCCAATAAAATATTGATAATTTTTCTCACTCTTCCCTTTCAGAGAAAGGTTGTGGCCCAGCTGCTTTAAAAATGCTCTTACTTTTTGTTCTCTCAGAGCCTCTTTGATTACCTTTGAAATTATTAGCCATAAGTAGAATTGAAAAGATAGGAGAAGCGGAAAGTTCTGAGTACTGTTTCAGATCCTGGCAAATGTATCTGGGAAATAATAGATCAGCCTTCAAAGTGCCAGCTGAGGAAGTGGTAGAAATCCCATTGCTAGATCTCGAGAGTACATGAAAGATTAATCCTAAGAAAGAAATCGGTTCTCCACGAAGGGGCTGGAATAGGCCAGGTTTTCTTTCTGAGTTTCCAAAGTTCCATTCTCAAAAAAATCAATAGAACTCCAACTTTAATGACTTACATTAATATCCACTCTCTAGCCACACACAAAGCTGGGATTTCCATTAGTCTCCCACTTCTGGTGAGACTGTTAACCACTTGGCTAGTGGATGACTTGAAACACATCTCTGCCAGGCCCTCCTTGCAGTAGCACATTATACAAAGCACTACGTAAATGCCGGTATATGAAGGGCTAGGGAACTCATCCAGGAAAGGAAATCCGTATTTAATCCTATGTGCCACTGAATATTGCTAAACACAGGCGATTCTTGCTTTCATCTCCATAACATTTCAGAAGTCCAGCTTTCTTTTTTTTCACTCTTCTGAAGAACAGGCAAACCAGATCACCAATTGCTGTCTTTTTTTTTCTCTCCTACCTTCTACATAAGAATTTTCTAAAGTAATCATAGAATCACAGAATCATAGGTTGGAAGAGACCCTTGGGATCATCAAGGCCAACC
>VZTM01032186.1:145548-163788 GCA_013400555.1 Jacana jacana
AAAGAAGAAAAAAAAAAAAAAAGAAAAAAAAAGAAAGAAAGAAACAAACAAAAAAACCCACAAAAAGACTGAACTGAACAACTGCTTCATTTGGGAAAGGGGAGCAGGCACCAGCAGAAGTGCCTCTTGCTACATCTTTTTGCTTCTTCTGCTGAACATTGATTGGTAACGGGGTGAACTAAAAACTCCACTGGTGATTTTCTCTCTTTAGGCCCTAGCCCTAGAAACATCTATAAACAGCACTAAATCTCTGCTTCTACACATCTAAGTTAAGGTTTCTGCAAAAATGCTTGCAAGTTCCTACCTCTGATTTCTTCATCTCTGCTGAAACTACACACGGGTTTTATAAAGGTGCTCATGAAACACAACTTGAAAGCACGTACCTTCTTTCCCTGGGAGAAGCAACTGAAATGATGCTTCATGCTTTAAATTTAGTTGCTGACTCCTTTCACTTGAGTCAAATACTCAAACCTCTGTTATATTATTCTCGCTTCTTTCCCACTTTTAACCGATATCACACAAAACATTCTGCACAAAATTATAATGGTCAAAACTGTTAAGAAAGAGAAAGGGGAAAGATATACATAAACGTAAAACATTTTGCACAAAATGATAATGGTCAAAACCTTTAAGAAAGAGGGATGAGAAAGAAACCAGCTTTGTAATCTGTAACGCCTCTGTCCTCGTCTTGAAAGTACGCTTATAAATAATTAAAGCACATGAACAGCAATAATAGCAAAATAATTTCCTTATTAGGCTTGAACTCAACTTTCTCAGTATATTATCACCATGATGAGCCTCTATTTATCTTGCCTGTGGTTGTATTTTATAATGATTACATAAATAGGTCTATTTTAGGAAGGTTGCATCTTTGATCTCTTTCTGTATATATAGAAATCATTTGCAACTGACAGATCCATTACACTTGCACATGAGATTCTTCATCTGCAAAATAATATATTTTATATAAACAACTTAAAGAATCGTTTTGTTTTCTTTAGAAAAGTGCATTCCTGCTTCTCTCAGCAGATATAAATTGAATCCATACTGTGCAAATCAAAGAGGGTATTGATCCTTAGGCAAGCACGTAGAATTCATCACACAGTATGTTTGTTAGTTGGACATGTTCTTTAATCTACCGCCACACAAACACATCTATTTATAAATCCTGCCTACAAACAACGAGGCATTTATAAGGCAGGTACAGTTTGTGTGAATTTTCCAGGAAGAAGAGAAAGTGAAAAAGATGAAGGAGGCTTTTTTGGCTGGCCTGACGGAGCGAGCACACAGCTGAGAGCTTTGAAGCACAGGGTTTAGTTCACAAAACCACTGAACCTGCCTTGCCTCCAACGCCACCTTTCCCACTGTGTTCTCCATCCCCTCTCGCTGCAGCCTTCTCTGACACAAACTCACCTCATTTTCCATGTATTGTCAGCCCTGAAAAACTTCAGGCAATTAGTGACAGAATAAATTTCCACATGTTCTTTCCTAAACTTCAGTAAGTGCCTTAAATAGAACCATAGAATGGTTAGAGTTGGAAGGGGCCTTGTTGGGTTTGATCCAACAGAACTAGCGTGCATCCTTCAAATACTACAGAATGGTTTGGGTTGGAAGGGACCTTAAAGATCATCAAGTTCCAACACCCCTGCCATGCGCAGGTACGCCTCCCACCAGACCAGGTTGCTCCCCCATCCAGCCTGGCCTTGAACACCTCCAGGGACGGGGCAGCCACAGCTTCTCTGGGCAACCTTGGGCCAGGGTCTCACCACCCTCACAGAAAAGAATTTCTTTCTAGTATCTTATCTAACTCTCCTCTCTTTCAGTTTAAAAACGTAATCCCTTATCCTTTGGTAAAGAGATTGCTGTGAGCTTTGATTCCTGAATGAGACAACTCTTAACTGGGTTTTTAGTTTCAGTGTCAGTCTTGGAAGTGCTATGTGGTTTTATTTTTATTCAGACCATACAAAAGACACCCCCTGATTTAAGTCGGGTTTCATCGCTGTGAATTGCTGTGTTAGGGTGCCATAGGCTCGTGTACACCAGTCCCTCTTTGATCCTGATGAACCGCAAGCAGTTTGCTATGATTTGATGAAGCGTATTGAATGAGACAAAAGGAATACTGCAAAGGACTTATTTATCTGCAAACAAATATGTATCTACCACCAAGAACTCATGGCTTTGTCCAATATAATCTCTAAACTCGAGAGATGGGGAAAATACAGTTCTGATCCCCACTGGGGTACACTCTCTCTGCCGGAGTGTGACTAAATCTACTCTACTGGCAGACTAGATTTAATAATGTTCTTCTCCTTCCCGAGAATGTTATAAAGCTGCATTAACATCCTCAGGCAAGTCTCCACACAAATGAAAAGGAATATTGTTTCTATTTTAGAGATGCGACAAAACCCCGTAGCCAGCCACCTACATAATAAGTATTTCCACTCATGCTGGTTGCTAAAAACCAACATTCAGATCACCTCTAAGTTTAGAATAAAGTAGTATGAAAAGTTAAACACTCTGGCAAATTCAGGACTGCAATTACCTTAGCTAAAGTAAAACCTTGATTTATCACCCAATCCTTACCTACAGAAATCTTTCTGTCATCTTTTCAGAACCAGTACACATGGTCACACGGAAGGTTCAAGGCATCTAGCAAATAATATGGCTTACATGGATCTTGGAGAAAAGATCTCTTCATATCTTAAACCCTCAACACCTTGTTCAAAGAAAATCCATAACCAGTAGCATGGAGAAAACCCACTGGAAAAAAAAAATCACTTCAGCACAAGGTGTCAAATGAGCACAATCAAAACTGCACTCCCCAAAAATCCTTTAAATTCAACTTATTGTTTTGAACCTCTTTGCTTGACTACCGAAAAAAAACACCCTTAAGCTCATTCACAGAATCTTGACACAAAGCTCAGGTTTTATTGTTCACATGGAACATGAAACCCCAACACATTGCTGACACCTAAATACCAGAAACACAAGCGAATTTAAAATAGCCTAAGCACTGGAATCTCCAACAGCAATATCGGGCACGTTACCAGCACTGGCTGTACAAACTTCTGACTTTGGCTTTTACTACTAGGCTTAAATCCTTACCTACTGCACTTCTCTGTTTCAAAATGTACATGTAAAATGGTATCAAATGCAGTGTGAAAACACAGTAATTCCAGTTCCCTTATTAAAACATTGGCAAGGTTGCAGTAAAATTTACTGGAGAGGCAGCTCTGCAATTTTAATATTGGATATTAAATATCCAATTTAAATGGAAGGCCACCTCATCTTGAAAGGGAAAGTTCACTGAGATGATCTGCTCTACCTCTCCTCACTGATTACCTGCTCAATAAATAAATATATTCATATTTGAAATAAATATGGACATTGTAGATTCCTTCATTATTTCATGTCCACCAAGAAAAGCTTTTCTATGAAAGGAGGACATAGTACCATGCAGAGATTCACCAAAATCTCCAAATGCTATAATGTCAGCACAAACGATCCACAAAACCGCTTAAGCTGCCAGTACCCAAAACAGCACATAAAATCCAAGAAACTTACAGGAATTACACCAGTACTTATGTAAAAGCTTAGTACATACTCAAATTCCTAACAACACCAGAAAGCTTTATCACTGTCCCCAAGTAGGAAGCACCATATGCAGGGCCAGCACTTAGGTGACAATTTACAAGCAAGAACAATCCACTCGAGTGACACCTTAATAAATGGCTCTTAAATTGCTGGGGGAATAGATGCATTTCTATGCCATGTTTCACAATGGCTAAAAAATGCGATGAATCCGTTAAAATGACTTGCCTGAAGTTTCTGTAAGTCTGTCTTTGGAGAGTTCCTGTAAGTCTTTCTGTTTACTGCAATGATCTTTGATGCTCCACTCTACACTACATGCTTGGCAAATACGAGGCAGGGCCATGGCACTGATAGGATACTGGGAGATGCTGTCCTCTGCAGAAAAGAAAGGTGGTGGAAAGGGTGAAATCAATCAAAATGTTGGAGCTGATTTCAAGCTGCAGCTGTGCAGCAGCTATGTCTGCGTCTGGTCTTCCGTCTCTCCCATCCAGACCCATACCTGAAGGCCTGGGCTTCCTGGCTTGACCCTGGACCTGTATTATGGTTATGGACTCCCTGCGTGCATGTGACACTGAGCAGTGTCTCTAGACACAACCCTGATTTAGAATCATAGAATCATTTTGGTCGGAAAAGACCTTTAAGATCAAGTCTGACCATAAACCTAGCACTACCAAGTCCACCACTAAACCACATCCCTCAGCAGCACATCTACACAAAATACCTCCAGGGATGGTGACTCAAACACTTCCCTTGGTAGCCTATTCCAATGCTTGACAAGCCTTTCTGTGAAGAAATTTTTCATAATATCTATCCTAAACCTCCCCTGGTGCAACTTTAGGCCATCTCCTCTTGTCCTGTCACTTTTTACTTGATAGAAGAGGCTGACCCCACCCTAGCTACACCTTCCTTTCAGGAAGGTGTACAGCACAAGAAGGTCTCCCCTCAGCCTCCTTTTCTCCAGGCTAGAGACGCCAGTTCCCCCAGCTATTCCTCATAAGACTGGTTCTCTAGACCCCTCATCAGCTTCATCTCCCTTCTCTGGACATGGTCTGAACCCTATCCTGGGGTTCCTGCCCCACAACCTGGCTCAGTCACCACGACCATGGTGGAGCCACAGGCCATCACTGCACCCTTTGGCCTTTGCAGTGTATCTGCTCTTGCTTCTCGTCAAGAGGCACTTGAACTTCTCACAAATCCTCCTGAAATATTGCTTCTGAAAACAAAGCAAACCCAGGGAGGGCATATCGGGATCATGACGCGGTGCTGGAGTTAGCGCCTTGTTACATGACTAAGGCCTGACAGATGTAGTTTCTCCTTCAAACTGATCTCATTTGAGTGAGACGACAAACCTCAGGAGGTAGCATTAAACACTACCTGTGCCTGTTCTTGGAACTATTTAACTTGATCTTTTATTCTTACTAAGAGCAGCACGATTGCTAGCACAATAATGAAAAGGTCCAGGTTCCTGGTGATCCTCTGATTTGTGGGAAGTAAATAACACCATTTCCCAAAACAGAAACGTTTACAGTGACAGAATTCTGAAATCATACAAATTAAAGAGGCTTTTATCATAACAGACTATCATTTGGCTGTTTTAATTCTTCAGACAAATTAAGAAATCAAGTTCTGCTCTGTTGAGACTTGTATTTTTTTTTTTGCTACTGTCACTATTATCCATCCTGGCCCAACGAGCTTTCCAGGAAAGAAAGCGATGTACAATGGGGACACCTCTCCCATAAGAACAAAACAGGTAGAAACATAAAATCTTGAAGCTTTTTGAGAAGGAGCACCAACACATACTATCAGCCCATCAGTGTGCCAATAACAAGATTAATCCACCGAGAACAAGATCTTTTAATTCTACACGTGGTACCTGGCAACAAAGATGTAGATCCCGCTGTAAAGTACATTCCAAAATGGATTGTGAGTTGGAAAGCGCATCTGGACAGTGAAACAACTCGGTGATAACAGTGATTCCAGATCCTCCAGGCTATTTTTATTTCTAGCACAAATGTTTAATCTTTTCCTGTGACCCGAGTGGCAGCAGATAGCCCTTGCCCAGACAAACATTAGTCTAGATACAGAACATGGAAAACATAGGCAGATCTCTGAGATGAGATAACATTAAATCCATAACATGTCTTTGAAAACTAGATTCCCAATTCAAAGGATAATTCATAAATCCCTTAAAGAATAATGACACAATGCCACGCACAAGGAATTAACAGCACAGCTCTATTCTTCCTAATTTCTGGCAATTTCACGGTGAACAGAGATAAAATGTCTTCCTAAACCAAAGAGAGGACTTTTTCTAATATTAAAAGTAATATATAGCTTTAAGAGAGTTAATATTTATGTTAGACCAACGTAGCAACTCTAAATACACAGAGAAATGTAACTCAAGCTTTTGAGAAAACTGCAATTAAAAAAATGAATTAAAATAAAATTAATCTTTGCCCTGTCCGAATCTAATGCTTATATTGCAATTATAAAATCTGTGACAGAAAAAAAAAAAATAAAGAATAAATTACACATATCGCTGAACAAAGGCAGTGAAAGCTGAAGGAGAAATGCAGCAACACAATAATAAAAGGGCTTTGCTTGAGGTCAGAGCTTATTATTTGCACTAGAGTTATTTGGCCTCATCTGCATAGCTGAAGATGACAATTTTACAGCAAACTTGTGAAGTTTTGAATGAAGTAGCCTGACATTTGGGAAAGGATATTTCCATAAACAAATGTTGACACGTGACAGATGGATACAAGGGCTGTTTGAGGACTACTGCATGCATTCATGTTATTCATATCACATTTTTCTTTACAGGCCTCCTAGCAACAGAACTTCTATCTAAAACCATAAGAAGCCACATGCTCTGAGAGACTCACTGCCCTCCCCCCAAAATGCATTTGTGGGGGAAATTCAAGAAAATCATTCACGAAAAGTACTAAACAAATGCTCCTCCTGACTAACAGAGAAATACACGTGTGATCCAAACTGGTTCAGCTGAACATTTTTTTTGTATATATTTTTCAGACTGGATTTTGTTCCAGTTGTGTAGCACTTTGATTACTGCTGAGCCCTAAACAACACCTTCCACTAGGCCAGGTTGCCCAAAAAAAGCCCCATCCACACAGGCCTTAAATATGTTCGAGACGAGTTTGCAAGGCTCAAGACCTGAGAGCTACATGGAGCAGCCCTGGAGGAGCGGGAAAGGGGCAATGCCTGGGGAGTTGACTTTGGGAGCACTGGCACTAAATTTAAAACAATCAAATCACACAAGGTCTTCAAGGCATTAAATGATACATTCTCCCAAACAACAAATATAGACACTCCTCTGCAACCAACACAGGAAAGTGCTGTAGAGAAAACACTGGAGGATGATGGTGGTAACTTCAATTGCCAAAGGAACAGTATAAAATCTAAAGCCAAACCATTCTGCTACAATCAGTATTTTGGGGATTTTTAAATAGATTTCTGAATGAAAGGTATCCGACTTGCACTGGAGATAGTCCTAGTGAGCTTTCACCCCGAATCCCTCTCCCATCCCTAACTCACTGCAGCAGACACTACGCTGGAAGCAGTGAGTTCAACACAAAAAGATCTGAGAGTATCCAGGACAATGAAAACAAGATAGCAAAAGAGAGAGGATTATTGCTAAATACATTTATACTTGTAGCAATGAATATACTGCATTGTTGCCTCAGGGTTTATTTACTAATTATTTTTTAATTATTTTTTTTTTCCTTAAAGCCACCTAGGGTTTTTAATGTTCCCCAACACACACAGCTCAAATAAGTAGATTCTGGGTATGAAACACAGGTAAGTTAAAACCATGGTCTGCCACTCTCTAACAGAGAGACATGCAATTTCTCAAAGATCAAAGCATGGATTCTTAAGCCACTGAGTGTGAATTTATCAGCAATTATTCTTCATCCACAGATACTCTTCATCCACGGATATGTCATGAGCATCCCTTAATGGCTTACCCGTTCATCAGGCGATACGCAAAACTACAGAAGTGTCAAATACTATCACTGCTGCAGTGTACAATTTCTTAAAAATCTTAAAAGCCACAGAGTTGTTCCTCATTATGTCCCCACACGCATTTTAGCCACCAGAACTTTCAAGACCCATACACAGAGGACAGACAGTCCTCTAGTAGCACTGCTCAGAGTGTAATTCCTCACCAGCGTCTCTTGACCCTCCACTTTAACAAAGACATTATTCTATAAGACTCAAACGCCTTAATTTTGACTGTCGAGCCTGCACTGAAAATCAGCCACTTGCCAAAGAGCAATTTGCCTGGAGATCAAAACCTTCCAATAGCTAACCCGTGCTGTACTTGTTTCCCGTTTCTACTCTGGACATCATTGCTGCAGAGCTGGGACAATGCTGCATCCCAGTCCCAGTTCCGAAGGCCTTTGTGTGCTCCCGTTACATTAATAGATGTAGCAGGAATCCACAAGCTGTTAGTTTATCTCAGAAAACAAGGGCCATCAAAAAAGAATTTTGTTTTTCTTCTAAAGAAAAGGAACACATAGGAAATATCACGCTCAAATCTGTATCGCCCTCATACAGCCAAGGAAAACCAGATTTCTGCTGGGTAGACTGCAGGCTTTTCAAGCGTCGTCAGCAAAAAGTCAAACTAAAAATCACTGGAGGCAGAGTGGACACAGATGGATGTGGCAGAGCAGCACAGCATCCATTCACCCAAGCTTGCTATTACCTTCAACACCCAATTTACTTACATTAGAGCCAGCTCAGCTTTTATGCTCTAGTTTTGATAATTCACGTACCGTTTGGGGTATATTATTGGGCATGTTTCCAGGCTGGGTTTTTTTGTGCCATGGATTTGGCTGTCTTCCTTTATTGCCCTGGGGTTTTTTTTGCCATATATTCATTATGATACGGATCATAATTCTCAAGTAGAGAATCTATTACTCTCTTGTTCGCTGAGATATTTCTTAATCCCTGCCACAAGGAAACTGTAAGTTTTCATATTTAGAAGATGCAAAAAACCTCACAAACTTCTGGAATAATTTATTGGACTTATGCCACTTTATGCTTTTTAATCACAACACCAATGATGGATGCATTCATCTCCCGAATGCTGACTGAGCTGGTGACACAGCGGTATTTCATCTCAGCCTTCTAACATCATAACATTTACAAAATTAAAGACATCTCTCCATCTCCGGTCACTCATCTACTCAACACCCCCAGCTATGTCAAGTCAGTCTCTCTGCAGTCATGTTTAATTTCTCCTGGAGCCTTATTGTATAAAAATATCTTTTAGTGAAGATGTATTTGGCTACTTTAGTACCAGGAAAGGAAAGCAATAAGGAATGGTGCATTCTTGACTGCTGCATACCTTCAGGGATCAGGTTAATAAGAACAACAACTTAAAGGGAACAAAGGAACAAAAATCCATCTGCCGTCAGGAAAATCAAGCTTCAGAGTCCTGAATCCCCCAAAAGAAACTGTGCAAATTTGTTTTCAGAGTTAACATCAAAGGTTGTGGGAAAAAGACACTTATGAAATCAAAATACTTACGTATCATTGACTGTACCATGGTGTTTACTTTGTGTGTTTTCTGGGGAAAAGAGCTGTGATTTCTTTTGTGGAACAGTGGGGCGTGTTGCAGGCTGAAAACCTCACTATGGCCCCTGGCAGAATTTCATAGACATGCAATCAAATTTTACATTGTTTTAGCTCCGATCGCTTAAAGTAAAACATATGAAATAACATTGATTTAATGTACTCCTAATATCAGCTGCAATTATCTGGATGGTTAAATTCAGCTTACTGGCAAACACATTTCAAATACTATTCAAATTTACACACTTACGTTCATCACAATATTCTGAACCAAAATGCCAATCCCTAATTTAATTTTGCTGATGAAGAAATCAAGGCACAGTTCAATGGCTTATTCAAGCCCAGAAAAGGCATCAGTGACAAGCTCTTATTGACATCTCCTACCACTGACTCATCTCCATACTACAGAGCTCAGTAAAGTACTGTCATTTCAGACTTTTTTTTCTCTGTCTCATTTGAAATACCAGAAATGTAAATTTTCTTCTTTTTTTTGTACCCCAGACCACCACTTCTATATTTCTTCCCTTTGAGAAACGCAATCCAAATTATACTATATTTCCTGACATCACACATAAAACTGCATCTTCTTACTGCATTCCTTTATTTGCTTCCTTTAAGCTTAACTTACGGTTTACAGCTTGGCTGTGAAAAATGTAACTGGAATAATTTCTTCCTAAAGTGACAATTAGAAAAGAAAAAAGAATTAGAGAGGAACCACACGGACTTGTAATTGACTGTCATGACAATTATATTAACACAGGGATATTAATTTGAAGAAAGGGTCCTTGCAATGAGGCATTAAAATGAGTATACTTTCTATGTCTTGGGTATCTTTAATCAGTCGTTCTCGGTGCATCTACAGTTATTCATTAATTAAACTGTAAGAACCTCCAGTGCCATCAAGCAATTACTGCCTGTCTCCCTTCAGTAAATCCCAAATCAGCAACGGGGACAGATAACATTAAGGAAGATTTTAAATCTGTCTTTCCCAACTGACATGACTTTAATAAACAAATTAGGCAGGTATTTGAGACACTTAGGAGTTGTATGTGCTGATGTGGAACACGAGGTGGTGCGCACAAATGACGTGAACATCTGAGGTTACCCAGAGCCAACGGCACTGAGGAAAAGTGAGCCAAAGGAGGCATGAGAAAAATCCTAATCCTCCCTACCTCCCAAAAGGCACAATAGCCTGTGATCCAGTTTTATCTTTACAGGGAAAGTTGCAACGGTGGCTGAAATTTGAATTTTCAACCATTTATCCAACCAGTTAAATTTTTTATGTGCCTTTTAAACTACCATGAATAATGCTTTCCTTCAACATTCCTTCAAGATTCTGAAGCCCCCATAAAAGTCCTATAGTTTAAATATGAATATACTTATTAGTTCAATTTAACTTATCATAGAATCATTTCGGTTGGCAGAGACCCTTGGGATCATCGAGTCTAACCATCAGCCCTACTCTACAAGTTCTCCCCTACACCACATCCCTCAACACCANTGGGTTGTATATAATGCAGTAGCCTTTTCAATTCAGGAAGCTGAGATTCATATCTACATAGGACAGAAAATTAAAGAAAATTAATTTGATGGCTTCAGCACACACCTAATGGACCTAATTAACATTCCAAACCTATTTCAGAAACAGTACTTGAGCAATTTCTTAAATGAGAACCAAAATGAAATAACACTGTGAAGCCTGAGGTGACAAAGCTCGAAGGGAACAGTCATTTTGGTGCACGATTATGTTTTCTATCTTAGAGGGAACAGGAATGCATATTACTTAGAATGAAGGGTTTGTAGAGAGAAGTAATAGAAGAGATGGCCTCTTCTTACAAACTTTACCTTGTTTATATCCTTAGACTAGCACGGCTACAGGAAGGTTACAGTTCTTTTTCACGTGAGTAAATGTGGTCCAATGATGGAGAATTTTTTTTAATCAAACCTGGCTATGGAATTTAGGAGTCAACAACTTATCAAACTCACTGCCTTTGAAAAGTTGTAAAATGCTACTTGAGTCTTCCTTTGAAAACAATCTTGTGTGGCTGGCAGTTGTTCATGCAGCTGGCTACAGAGAGCAACTCATCAAAAGTTGACCAGAGTCAGACCACCCCTTGTATACTCTGCTTTTAGCGTTTGCTCCATATATCTACCTCCTACTTCCAGAAAATAATGTGGTCAAAGAAACTCAAGTTTTGTTTCACCTTAAGCATTTTGCAAGATACTGTGGATGGAGATATTTTACCAGCGTTAAGCAATGCACAATGGGAAACCAAGTACCATAAGCATCATCCAACAGGAGGTTCCAAGACCAGATCTAAAGCTACTAATGCCTTTGCAATACCTTTGCCTCCGTTGCGATGAGGAGACAACCCCAGTGCTGTACAACACCACTACTGGACACCCATGTCCCTCAGGTGTCATTCCTTTGGCTGTCAAAAGGACAGCTTTTCCTCTCAAGATTTGGTTATCTTGTGTCATCAATGTCCAAGCACTGAAGCTGGGCTTTGAGATATTTTAGCAGCTCATCAGTCCCATCTGCTACAGTTCAGTGTAATTTTTGTAGAATTATGTGGGGTTTTGTTACAATCATGGGTGAAAAAAAAAGAGTTCAAAATTAAGTACCCATGTTGCTCTTTTCATAGAATCATAGAATGCTTTGGGTTGGAAGGGTTCTTAAACATCATCGAGTCCCAATGCCCCTGCCATGGGCAGGGACACCTCCTACCAGACCAGGTTGCTCAAAGCCCCATCCAGCCTGGCCTTGAACACCTCTAAGCCTTTTACCAGCATTAGAACACCAGCATGTCACTGCCTGCAAAGCAGGACTAAGTTAGCATCCAGCTAAATCACCAATGACAGAGCAGAAGCAGGAAATAATCTGATTCAGTTCAGTTATTTACAGATAAATGGCATTACATTGTCCCAGAGGGAACTGGACTGGTCAGCTGAGTGAAATCTCAGGAAAGGCACTTACTTTTCTCTGTTTCAATACCTCCTCTACAAAATGGTGTTAATGACACCTGCCTCTGTATGGAGCCCTTTAAGTGGTACAGATAAAGAAAAAAGCCTTTAGAACACACTACTATTCTCAGCACGAGTTACACAATTTTAATCAAAGGCTAATATTATACTGGGGAGTTTTATTTCCCTTGTTTTAGGCTAAGGGAAATCACATAGTCACAGAGTGATACGGGGTTGGAAGGGACTTCTGGAGATCATCTAGTCCAAACCCCCTGCCAGACCAGGTTGCACAGGAACGTGTCCAGGTGGGTTTTGAATGTTTCCAGAGAAGGAGACTCCACCACCTCTCTGGGCAGCCTGTGCCAGGGCTCTACCACACTCAAAGTGAAGTTCCTCCTCATGTTAGATGGAACTTCTGATGTTCCAGCGTGTGCCCTGTCCTCTCAGAGTATGTGCCTCGGTCAGAGTTAAAGTGAGACAGACTTAATGAAAATGGAGTTTCTTAGAAAAGAAACCCCAAAAGTAAACAAATCCCACCTAAATTCTCGTTCTCTTCATAGTTTTGTTTTGTTTTCTTTTTAACAAAAGGGCATCTGAGAAACTTCACTTGTGTACCTTTGATGCCAAGCAATCAGCTGTGCAATAAACAGATCAGCAGTGATAATGCTGCAGAGCCCCAGTGAATCAGCGAGCTGATCTTCTCGTACGCTTCAGGCTTAAGTAGCCACTTGGCACACACACAGGACGAGGGCTCTGTTTCCTTTCCATGCAGAGTAGAATTGCCTGGTATCAGCAGAAATGGAGATTTCTCAATCCTTTAAAAACACGTTAGGCCGTGCCTCTCTATTCTGAAGAAGGCTACTACAAACTCCAGCAGAAAGGTGATAACAATCTTCGTTGTTGCAAAATAAACAGCAGGGAGCTTCCCAGTTATTCACATTCAACAGCAACGAATTTATTTCAGTCCAGCAGACCAAAGCCACGCTCCTGCTAAAGCGACACTCCCTCAGTGAAATACCAAACCCATTTTCACCACTGTTGAACTCCTATTTGGAGTTCCATTGCATTGAACCACATTACTTGGGGAAACAGCCTACAAAAAGCTTGCTAACCGGGTGGTCTCTGGGGCACCAAGTGCCTTCTCATGGACCTCTCTACTGTATAGTGTGGGAACTTGTGTGAAGGCAGCATGAGAATTCATTCACTGTGTTACAGAGGCTTGCTGTGATACAGACATCTGAGGTACTTGAAAGTCCCAGCAAGTCTTTGTCTGAGAAAACAAGAACATAGCTCTTTTTATTTGGCCTTTATTGTAGTAACTGATGTCGCTATAGAGAACACAGTGATAAATTCCATCACCATTCTCTCAAAAAAACCCCCAATAATCTCTCTAAAGAACAGGTCGAAAGCAAGTACAATAAATTAGCAGATAGTTTTAAAGCAATCATGACTGCAGAGTGAATTTACCTTGTAAACTGAAACCTACATATCTACATCTTTACATTTAAATGGGAACACAGTATTACCTTTGCTCAAAGGCAGTTCCAAATATCAAGAGAAAGCAGAGATTTCAGGTGTCAAACTCTTCAAACTGTGACTTTTGACAGTTTGTACTTACATAAGAGAAAATCACCCCAAAGAACTGAGGTTCCAACTAGACCTCAATCTTCTTTATCTAAGAATTTGGTGGCCAAAAACCTCTTTCAACTATGAGCACAGCAACATAAGGGATTTGGGGTTGATTTTTTTCTACCCAAAATAATTTTCAGCAGCTTTTCACAAAACTGTCTTGTTATCCATCCTGCCGAGCACGTACGCTGATGACTCCGTGGAAAGGAGTCGGCTAAGCACCCTGATACACACTTCTTGCCCTTGTTTGTTTGAGCTCTGTCTTGAGAACTGCTTGTTGCCCTCTCAAAAAGCGGACTAAGTTCACAGATCAGACAAGGTTAGGTTGCTCAAGGCAGTCTCCACTGGGGACACCAGCCTCAAGGCTACTTACACTCTTTTTTTCTCCTGATAGCAATTCAAGTAGTTAAAAAAAAATTAAAAGGTTTCTAGGTTGCAAGGTAGATTTGAACCTATCATAATCCAGACAAAACACCTCAACTGGAGCTTTCTGCTAGTGCCTTAAAATCTCTTCTGTCAAGATGGGAAAATAAAACAATCTGCCCCTCAGAAATCCAAAATCTCACTTGGTTTTACATCCTCTGCCTAAAGGAATCTAGTGCCTCAATACATGAATAGAGATTGCTGTTGTCACAGCTTGCTGTTATGGCCAAACCGACATGTATATTAGTCACTGGAGGAATCTAGAAAGCTCAAAATATTGGACAGGTTTGGTAAGCAAAATTGATCTTGTGATATGTATTTTCATTCTTTTTAGGATTCCTTCCTAAGGGCTGTAACCTTCAGTTGCCAACAGCTAATACCCAGATGCACTACATTCCAGTGTCTTTGAGCAGAAGCCACCGTGCTTGCTTCTTCCTCCTACCTGCTGTGACATGACTAGCCAATAATAAGTTCAAACCACACAGGTTAAGGGCATTGTGCTATTTTAAAGCATCCTAAGTATACAGAGCTTTGGCAGAAGCTCTTCATACAGATCAGTAATGTAATTTCACGGTAGTTGATATCAACACTACACCAGATACTTCAGAAGGAAATCATAGAGCTTCATCTTTGGTACTGGGGAGGGAACAAAAAATGAACAACCTGCCCTCTTAGTTCAAAGAAACCTGGCATTTAACTGAATTTGAATTTTCCAACAGAGAGCTGGAAAACTGTACCAAGCCTTTTGAAAGCTTCTTCACAAAACACAAAAGGGTTGGAAGGGACCTCTAAAATAATCTAGTCCAACCATCAACCTAACTCCAATAAAAAACCATCACTAAACTATGTCATTAAGCAAACTACCAGAACCGTCTGCATGAGAAGCACAATGTGTAAAAAGCATGAAGACTAACTTCCTATCTGGTCTGAAGCGGGCTCTGAATCTTATTGCTCACTGCCTTTATAAATTTAAAAATCTAAAAAGAATTTCCTGTAACATCAATGTGAGTATTGTAAGGGATCACCAAGACATGAGGATGATGGGGTTTTAGACTTTTCACACGCCCATTTGTGTCTCCGCTTTTTATCTCAACTTTGCTCATCAACGTAGATCCTTTCTCTACATAAAACATACAGGAGTTTTAGAGAGTGATTTTCAATTTTCTCTTTGACTCTTGATGCCTGTTCAGCATTACACCTATTTCCAGCATTCTCAATACATACGTAGTTATATCACCATTGGTAACATCAACATCCAGGAAACATGAGGCCAAGAGCAATTTTCCATATCTTTACACATTTTCCAGATGTTTCCAAGTTTTCTGAAACGGTTTTAATGAATGTTCCTCTGCACCAAACCATTCCCTCTCAACCAGCAGAAAAGATTTGGCAATCACCTCTGCAATGGCACAAAGCAGGATTTTTAAGGGAATCGAGACATTACTTTTACAAGATCAGAGAAGAAGAAATAATTTCTCTCTGGGTGAGCCAATGGGAATGGCGTGTCTGCAATATATGTGGAATCAAATTCCCTTCATTTACTACAAGTCACTTCATATCCTAAAGATTCATTCATGAAATAGTCATTCCTCAGGCAAGATCTCCACTTACCCTTGCCTGAGGTAGACTCTGAGTCAGATCTTCAGAGCTGGCCTCCTGGGTGCTTAGTGACACACAAGCAGAATGAAAACCTTGTCCCAACAATAATGTCACAAGCTGACGAAGGGCAGATCCTCTTAACTTCACCAGGAACATGACTTGGGCCCATGACTTCTACCCTTTACAAGAAAAATACATAAATAAGTATTGGAGGGAGTTTTTTTAATTGGCAACCTTCTCCAAAGTGAAGCCCAGACTGTTAATAAAGTATTCTTGGTAAAAACTCTCCAATCTCTTTAACCTTATAGGGTATAAAATCAAGTTTGCAGCTCTAGTCTGGCCTGCTTCCAAAGCTGGAACATCTGCAACCTTTAAATCCTTTTTTACTATAAACTCAAACCATTCTTTCCCAGGAAAGAGTTTGCACTTATTCTGGAAGCCACACTGTACTGAAAAAAATAAAACCCGAGGTATTAATAATATCCTTTCCTGTGACTAGAATGCTTTGTAAAAATGTGACAAAAATAAGAGTAATATTCAAGAAATTACAATTCTGCTTCACATATGGGATCTTGATTTGTAAGCAAGGACCTGTGACTTTAACAGATGATTCAAAACCCATGAAAAAAACCCAAAACAATAACTGTATTTCCTTAGGAACCACCCCAAAGCTAAGGAATTTATAACTTCTGCACACTAATGAAACAAACAACAGGGAGCTCATCTGTTTTTCAAGATGTTAGAAACAAAACAAAACCAAAAAAAATCTCTCAGCTATATTTATCCTGCTCTATCCAACAAGCACATTATATTCTTCCTCACTTGTTGGTTAACCTTTGAAAGGGAATGCTATGCATACCCATGAGTCAAAGCATCTTCGAACCAGATAATCCAGTTAATTTATCACCTCGATTGGTAGTTCATTTCTGGGTCTCTGTGGCAAAATTCCAACAGGCTGGCAGCCCATAATACCAGAAACACCCTCTTTTCCTTTCTTTTTTCTGCCACTGGACTTGATGCCGAAATAGATATTTTGCACCAAGACAGGAAGAGTTATTCTAGTAGGACCAACACTCTCCTCAGTCTTAATTACTTGCTGTACATCCTTACACTATGTTGAGGAGCTCATTGAGGCATTTAACACACACTAATTTTGAGCATCCCTACTTAAAATCATTCAGTAATTTTAAGTCATCAAGATATACGTGATATACACAGCAGCACCGGATCATCTCCCCTGCAGACCTTCATGTCTACAGACATCAACCAAGGAATATACCATCAAGTGACTTTTTCCAACTCAATATAAATAAATGGCAGAGACCCCACCCCCATAAATCCCCCTGTACTCAGCACTGGTGAGGCCGAACTTNCTAAGAGTATATTTAAGAGAATATGCTAGGTGCATTGCTTCCCAGTAAAGTTCAAAGTAAAATAATAATAAAAGGGCCTTTTAAAATTAAGGCAAAAAGGAAGATGTCTCCTTCATTTACAGACATAAAGACGTGTTCATTCATCGGGGCAGAGAAAAACTCCATCTAGCACCCTATCCACTGGAATGCCCCCCCAGCACTAAGGATTGCAAGGACAATAAACCATTGGGGGTCAAAGCTAAAACGTATGCTGAGCATCGTCAATTAATCTAAATCACTGAAGACTCTCGAATCAAAGGACATACACCAATTCCCTTGAGGTAAGGAGCTTTATACCACATTCAGATATTTAAACCCTTTAAGGGCAAGATTGAAGATTAAGGGAGGATGAAGGCTCTAGGGAAAAAAGGGCATCTACACTTTTTCACACATCTATTAATGGTCAAATGCTCCGGACTGTGTGCATGAAGTGTATGTAAAGAATGTCCAAGGGCTGAGAAAGAGGGTTATCTGGCAGAAGAACAGACTTCTGATGTTAGCAACTATGAGGTTATTTTAACATTTGACTAGAAAATAACCTCAACAGAACCTTAAATATAATGTGACAGAAGATATTCAGAATTTAGAACCTTAAATATAATGTGACAGAAGATATTCAGAATTTCTGAGCAATTATTTCCCAATGGCTTCCACCACAGGCGGGCAGGCATGGTAACTGAAAGCAAAGCACTCAAACCTGCCTTTGGTTATGTCCTGTGGCACGGACAAACATTATACTCAAACTCTGTTTCAGTTATTTTCTATAAGTTATAATTACCACCAGTGCTTTAATTACTGCAGTTTGCAGATGACCCATACAATAGCCATTGAAAAAAAAAAAGTCATTAAAGCTAATGAAAAATTCAATTCCAAAGACTTCACTGGATTGGCTTCTTAATTCAGTTTTTAGAATCTTGGAATAAAACACTTTGACAGTCTACATCATTAAATAATTGAATGTCATATAAATGTCCTCTTTTAGTCATCATTCATTTAATTATCTCCACTGTTGAAATAATGCAAT
>VZTM01032186.1:163799-178867 GCA_013400555.1 Jacana jacana
AATAATGCAATAAACCCATGCTGATCAGTATGACTTAGCACTTAGAAGCACAGATCTAAGAATGCAAAAACTAGTTACAGTATTTTTCTTCCAGAAAGATCAATTTAAACTTCAGTATCTATCTTCTAATAATACATGATTACTAAGTCCTACTATTGGGCCCACCCTTCTACCTGGATTGTAAGACAAATACCTATATTACATATAAAAAAGAGATTTTCAAGAAGTTAATTGCTGCTTAAATTAATTAGGGATTGAGAAAGAGAAACAGGTGTTAAAAAAAAAATAATACCCAAACATCAGATCAAATCTTTCTTTCTTTTCTCTATATCTCTACAAAGAGATTATTTTCCCTTCTCCACTCAGTCTAGAAGGCAGTCACCACTTGCCAACCTTTCGTCTCTGGAGTGCAGTTGGGACTTCTTGTTCAACACTCCACGGTAGCAAACTGATCACAGTTAGCTCAGATGTGGGATTAAGGTAGAAATATACCGCTAGAGGATTTTTGGAAGTGTAAATTTAACAGAAGTCAATATTGGAGTATGTAAGAGTGGTATCTGAGCTATTTTCAGAACAGATGACATAATATATGGGAAACACAGTGTTTCATGTACCCTTGACTAGAAAAGATTAGTAAATATATATATATTATTATGATTCATTGATCAGTAATGATTTTCATGTATAATTTGAAATAGCAGACTTAAATGCATATACCAAACCATTTTAAACTACCTTCACAGACACTCACAAATACAGATATATTTACACATCTGTGTGTCTCTTCTACAGGTTTCTGTTTGCAAAATAGAGATCCCATATGTGAAACAGAAGTACTATTTCTCAAGGCAGTAACATCACTTTTCTTCACAGTAGAAACTATCATGTACACCAAAGTCTACCAAGGAGAACCACCAAGATTTTTACATCCAAAAGGGACATTTCGGCTTCTGATTTGATTCCATCCATAACAAAAAAATACCCCATGGCTTATATTCCCACCATTTCCTTTTAAATATTTAACATCCCAACTTTTTTCATCCTACCCTCTGGATTGTTTTCAGCAACTAACACAAATTAAATGCATAGTATCAACAAAGTTTTAAGGAAAGCAGGTTCCCTGTTAGCACAGAAACAATGAATAACCGACCGAGAGTCTGAATTCCCACAATGCTCTTCCAATGTTGTACCTCCAATGAGGTGTGATTGGAAAAAAGAATTAAAGACATGCTACATCCTTCTCTCTGATCACGGCAGACTTGTATAGAAGGAGATCTCAAATTGGAAAGAAAGTAAGATAGAATGAATAAATCAAATCTGTATTTACAAAAGGTCTTGACAAACAACGGGCACAGTTCTTACCATCAATAAGCACTGGCTTTTTTCACCTCCTCTGGCAAACTCAGCCTGCGGCATGAAGCTTGCTTTGAGAAAAAAACAACTGCAAACTGCAGCATGCTTAGTTTCAATCTAAGTCATGCGATGGGATGAATCATGTGCTTGAGAGTAGAGCAGAAAAGCTAGTCACTTTGAAAAATGACTACCCATCTATGTTGGCTACAATCATTTCATACCAAGAATATTACTTAGTAATGAAAAGGAGAACAAGAACACACACTTCATCCCTCTAACTCAACTTCATCTTCTCATGACGTAGGCAGTGACTGCTCCTGTCAGTCTGCCTATTACACATAAAGGAATTAGGGCATTAGGAGTATTAGCAAAACACTGAAGTTCAGAGAGGAATCACATCCCTGAAGAGACCTGACACCAGATCAACCAAATATCCTCGTCCACAGACCACACTGTCGCTTCTAGAGTTTGCACCATCCCTAACACGCCCACCCACGCTAAGCTGTAACCCAGAGAGAAAACAAGTTTTCTCAGAACTTGCAGTGTGACCTGTACAACACATGCCACCAGATTCCTCCAATTTATCTGTGTTTACATGGGAATGACTTCCAGAAAAACATCGGTGCTGACTAATGGTAAATCCAACACCCTTCATGTCCACGCTGCTGTGATTAGCAAGTTATTCCCCCTGTTCAGAAGAGTCATCCAATTCAAGCCTGAACGTATCTACCTTCAGCCTCCAGCTGCTGGATCCTCCTTTGCCATCACCAGTTTTCTGTTCCTCAAAAAGCTACACACAGACTGTACTCAAACAGCTCATAACCTTGTCTTCTTAAAACTAAGCACGCTGAGCTCTCTCTCAGTCTTTTTAACGTATCTGAGCATTTCTGACTCTCATCCAGTTTTTCAAAACTATACTTATTTTTCTGTATAACAACAGGTTTGGTGGAACCATGATGGTGTAAGTACATCAATGTCTGTTCATATGTAGCTTTGAGGCAACATTTAAAAATCTTTGTTATAATATAATTACTTTCCAAAAAAGGAGACAAAAATAACTTTCAATTAAAAAATGTGCAAAGAGTATATGTAATATATATATATATGAAATTTAGATTACCATGTTCAGATATTATCAAAATTTCCATATTGCCATTACACAAGATAACTGGGAAACGACTGAATTTAATGCACTCTCCATGACGTGAGCTGCCTTTGAACAATGAAATTTTGCTGCTTAATGTTTTCCCAAAGGCTTCTTTGTAATGAACATGGGCCAGTTCCTCCGAGAAGGGGAGATGCGAAAGACCACGGCAATTTTAGTATTGCTGCCATCTGAACAATTAGACAGAAGAACTAAAATAAAATTTACTAATTGTAAGATGTAATTATCTTCGAGAGGAATAAACCAGCATTAATTCTTCTAAGTGCCCAAATAAACATAAAGGGGTTTCTCAGACATTCTCCAAGTAGGCAAATAAAAGAGAAAACTGGAATATTCAGAAGAAAGAGGAGAGCATCAAAAATCAGGCAAACAAAAATGTAAAATTTTCTTCAGGGAAATGTTAACAATCTTCAACTCATAATCTGTGCTAGTGCTGTTCTTATTTTTCTGATTAATACCACCTTGGACGTTACTAGTGCTCTTCGTGAGATAGATCAAGCTTCCTGGATGCATTTCATCTTCCCTGATGTTACTGAAAATGGAGCCGGTAACTCACTGGTTCAAGAAGTATGACCTATGGAAGCTCACACACCACACCGTGGTGCAAGTAGGCACAGAGTATGTCATGATGGATGAGCACAGACAACCTCGGCCCGGCACTGAGAACATAGCAGGGTAAATCTCTAGCCCCAATCAACAAGTCTTCCTCAGCACGCAAACATTTTGGAAAGAAATAAAAATGTCCACGGTATAGCTTCCCTAATCTACAAATTATTCTTTTTCTGGGCTGGCAAGGGGTAGTTGATTTGAAGGGACACTTCAAACACACGTGTCTGATGTACACGTGTGCCACCCCATTTGGGTGTAGACAGCCTCAAAAACCTGCAGCTTTCCTGGATTTGAATTACTTTTAAATACAAAATGTTTCTGACATCTAGATATCTGTCCTGTGTTAATGGTAGCTCCAAGCGGTGAATTTACCTCATGACATGGCTACAAGAGTAGTGCAGGAACCAATTTGGACCTTGTGAGTTTACATTTGGTAGGAGTAATGTAAATCACGTAAGCCTAGTTATCAGTGTCAGAAGGAGCTCTAAGTTCAGTGATACCAGAAAAAAATGCTTCAGACAATCAAGAAGCCAAGAAAAAATATTCCTATTCCTGTTTTATAGTTAGCAATGCAGTTGCTTCCCGATTTGAAAATGAGCATTTGGGCACAGTGCAATGGAAGAGGCAATGGGAAACAAATTAGCTGAAGGGAACTGCTGAACTGCCCAGGGAGGTGGTTGAGTCACCATCCCTGAATGTGTTTCAGAGTCATTTAGATGCGGTGTTGGGGGATATGGCGCAGGGGAGAACTTCGTAAAGTAGGGTTGATGGTTGGACTTGATGATCCCAAGGGTCTTTTCCAACCTGAATGACTCTTTGATTTTATGAAAACGGAAGTGGAAGTGGCTTCAGTCCCAGATCTGCATCCTGCGCCGAGATTGCATGAGCGTCTGATTGCATCTTATGTTTGAAATGGGCTTCACGTGATGAAGAACTTGGAGGGGGTGGAATAAAGTTCCTGAAGGAGCCATGGCTCTGGAGAGCCCAGGCAGGAGTAGGTTGCCCCTGAAGGACTGAAGCCCGGGGCAGGGCCTGTGCTGGAGCAGGGAGAGGTATGAGGAGGGAGAAGTGGCCCAGGGGGGCTGCCATAGCCAGATCCCAACCCCCATTCCCAGTCCTGAGCCCCTTGGGATGGGGAGAGGGATCAGAAGGGAGGGGAAAAGCTGGGAATGGGGGAAAAAAGGGTGGTGGGTAGGGGGAAGGTAGTTTAGGTTTTGTCTGTTTCGCACCATCCAAATGTACTTTAATTGGCAAGAAATCAAATTTACTTTCTCCAAGTCAAGGAGACTGATTGTACCAAGTCACTGGTAAGTGACCTCCCCATTTTTATTTCAACCCACATCTTTATCTCTTATTTTTTCTCCCACATCCTGTTGAGATATGGGGGTAAGAGAGCAGCTGGCAGGGGCAGGGGGCAGTTCACAGAACCACAGAATATCAGGGATTGGAAGGGACCTTGAAAGATCATCCAGTCCAATCCCCCTGCCGGAGCAGTTGGCAAGGTCAAGCCAGCACATCCTTCCACAGGAAATCACTGCCTATGTACTCCTCTGAGAATTAAGAAGAACAGAATTTACTAGGTATTAGTTGTCTGCTAGATACATTTAATTCTCTGTATATTCCTTCCACGAAGCTCTAAAGCTTCAGTGCCCCAGACTAGGTACTGAATACACATGGTGTTCTTCAGCGACTATCATGTGGCCGTGGTGAAGATAGAAATATTCCATATGGTGTTGCTACCGTACCTATAAAAAGGCTTTAATGAATTCTGACTTCATACAGTCACACAAGCAGCATAGAAATGTAATTCCTGCCACATTCCGTTGCTCTCGGCCTCTCCCTCAGTCTGTCCTTCCTCTCTCGTTCCGCACTGGATGGCTGTGCTCACCTCTAGCAGGCCTGTGAGAACATCCATCGCCCATCTGCTTGATTTTTTGATGTATTCAAGCTGCTGCTCCTGCTGCCCACTGGCTCTCGGAAGAGTTGTGTTGCTTTTACTCCCTCCTTCAAGCACTTCCTCGGTGTGATGCCCACAAGGGCTTCAGGAGGGTAACACTGTGGAGATGGCAGGGATCACTCACTGCCTATCGTGGTGAACCACAGCATCTCCTTGTCTTCTCAAAGCCTCCCCAGCTCATTCAGTTCTTTTCTTTCATCCTTTACAACGATGGTTATTTCAGGACACAGGCTCCCATTTTGTCCTGTTGCTTGCAATGCACCAGTTAGTCAGCAGGATTTATAGGTTCTGTGCTACCAGAAATAATAATACGTTTATTAGGAGGTTGGGAAAACAAATAAGCAATTGGGCCATTTTTCATTGATCATATTTTCTAATTTACTTTCCCACATTAGCACTTATTAACTCCACTCTCTAAAAAATCAGATAATGAATTCTGAAATCTGAGGGGAGACCTTATGTATGTTTACAAGTACCTAAAGTGTGGTTTGAAGGAGGATGGAGCCAGACTCTTCTCAGTGGTTCCCAGTGACAGGACAAGGGGCAATGGGCACAAGCTGGCACACAGGAAGTTTCATTCAAATCTGAGGAAAAACTTCTTTCTGGTGAGGGTGGCAGAGCCCTGGCAGAGGAGCCCAGGGAGGGTGTGGAGTCCCCTTCTCTGGAGACCTTCATGCCCCACCTGGATACAGTCCTGAGTGATGTGCTCTGGGCAATCCTGCTTTAGCAGGGGAGTTGGACTGGGTGATCTCTAGAGGTCCCTTCCAACTCTGACAATTCTGTGATTCCGTGATTTTTGGTTTCTCCTTATTTTTCTCTATCTTAATGCAAAAAAAACCCCAAAACTAATTTCCTGATGTTATCACTAAAATTACTGCCCTCTGTTAGAGATTGATACATACAGTCTAGCTTGAAGATCCCAATGGGATTTTCATTGTCAAACAGGAATGGTTTATACCTATGCCTAGTGGCAGGCTTTTCAAAATCCTCACCAGGATTCATAGCCATGGACAGAAGAAGCCGTGCTATTTTTGGTTGCTGGATGGAGGCCATTATTCACAAGGAACACTTTACAGTTGGTATACATTGCAGGGGCTGGTGACCAAATGAACCATTAAAGGAGAGCAATTTTAAGCCCAGTAAAACTCAGACACGTCCTAACTCCTGAGGAAAAAAAAAATATCTTAGGAATTAAAGAGAAAAACAGTCTATTAAATCACACAACTCCTCACTCAACATGTGCAGAAATTCTTCCTACCACGACAAGAACACGGAGGAAGCTACAGAAGGGCAACCTGAATATTGCAGACTTGCAGTCCTTTTGGAAGCTGCTAGTGAACTCACCTCAAATTTCACAAGAGCTGTTCAAAAAACAAACAGCATTTGGAAATCTGAGTAATTCCTTACCTCGGGTATGTTTTTTTTTCAGTTTATTTGTAGTCCATTCCTTGATGGAAATACTCTATTTTCACATAGACTTTAGCACTTGATCGGCTCTAAATTCATATAGTAGAAGGTCTTGAGCTTGTTGTTGATTTTGTGGGGCTTTTTAATAATTTCCTGGATCCATAATTTCATCTGCTGTTTTACCTGAATTGTCTAGTGGCCAAATGTGTTGTGTAAGATAATATTATACCTAGTGAGAGAGGTGAAAGACTTCCTTTACTGCACAGTCAACTGGAAGCCACAGAAGGAAGTTGTGAGGCCAAGACAGTTTTAGCTGAATATTTCATTATGGGCTAGTAAATAACCTGAGGAGTTGAAGCATATGAAACAGAAAAGGATTGGTCCATATTTCCCTATGTTGTTTTTTTTTTTCCCCAAATAGCCAAAAGGCCCCAAACTGATGGGACAACCACCACCACCACCTCTCTTGTGAAAAGACCCACCACACAGCACACCTCAACCAAGCAGGCTTTCCAACAGGAACCATTTTGCTTTTCCTTTTTGCTCTTAATTGCATTTAATTGCATCACACAAAAGTGCACAGAACACAGTGCAGAAAAGTGAAGCTGTAACAATGGGAAGTAGGTATTACAGAGGAAGCAAAAGCAAAATTCTTACTGAATTTACAGAAATTCAATATTATACATTATAGCTACCTTCTGCAAGGCTCCTGAAAGAGCCCTGCAGAGCTGTCAACAGAGGCTTCAACACAGGAGACCTCATTTGTTTTGGAAATTACATCTCTTTCCCTGAGCAGCATCTAATTTCTGGGACATAGTTTAAAATAAAATATAACAAAGAAAGTTACTCAACTTCAAACCTGCAATAACACCGACATCTCCAAAGATCAAACCTCGAGGGGACAAAGCAATGCAAACAAACATCAACAGTTTAGCAGCACTTTCATTTACTTTCACATTTTCAGCAAACAAATTAGTGTTTTAATATTCCCTGGGCAAACTACAGTAGGTGTGCTGTGAAGACATCAAAACACACTTGGAATCTTTTCCTCTTCTCATTCTTGTGTACTAAACAACCTCAATGGTCTGGGTTTGATCTAACAGAACTAACCTGCATCCTTCAAATATAAAATGGTTTGGGTTGGAAGGGATCTTGGAGATGGAGTTCCAGCCCCCCCTGCCATGGGCAAGGACACCTCCCACCAGACCATGTTGCTAAAAGCCCCATCCAGCCTGGCCTTGAGCCCCTCCAGGGATGGGGCAGCCACAGCTTCTCTGGGCAACCTGTTCCAGTGCCCCACCACCCTCACAAGAAAGAATTTCTTCCTGAAATCTAATCTAAATCTCCCCGCTTTCTGTTTCAAACCGTTACCTCTTGTCCTATCACTACACTCCCCAACAAAAGAGTCCCTTCCCCATCTCTCCTGTAGCCCCTTTAGGTACTGGAAGGGGCTTTAATGTCTCCCCAGAGCCTTCTGTTCTCCAGGCTGAACAACCCCACGTCTCTCAGCCTGTCCTTATCGCAGAGATGCTCCATCCCTCTGAGCATCACCCTGGAGCCCTAAAATAATTTTATTAAATCAACGTGTGTTCTGCTCTTCCTGCTCATGAAATTGTGAATCAAGGGTTTGTTTGCCTGTCAGTGTTTAGTGGTCTAACTGTGCATCCCTTAAATCCTGCCCTAAAAAACTGGTTTTCACCAGTTTTGCATCTTCCTGTGCTCCTTTTGAGGGCAATGGGATTACAGGCAGGTCCTGACCCTGACAACTATCCAGGCCAAACAACTCAAACCTTACAAGTGCCTATTACTATCATTCCATTATAAAGGCAGCCTAACACAACAGGATTAAGTTGAGGCATCTACATCAAGTACCATGAATCTTGTCCTTATTGTTTCTGTTTGAATACATCTTCCTTTCACGGAATATTACCTGAGTTAATTAAAAAAAAAAAACAACACCAAAACATCATTTTTCTTGGATGCTTATACAAACAAATGAGAAGTCTCTCAAAGGAGTGCAAGGCTATTATTTACTTCTTAACTACTCAAATCACAAATACAGTTTTGAATGGAATAAAGTTGTTGATTTGTTTGTCTATTTCTACAGCCTATAGCAGCGATATCACTTTCTTCTAATAACCCTCCTTTGGCCTCTTTGTTGTTGGGTGAAGAGGGACAGTGAAACAGTAACCTGTCATAATGCAGCATCATCAAACAGGTCTATGTGATGTCAAACTGCCATGAGAGCTGTGGATGGGCCAGGAAGTAAGAAAACATACACACCATGTTTCCTTCTTTCATGGCTTTTATGTAGCCATGCAAATCAGGGGGGAAATACCTGGCAGGAACTTCTATCATTTCTGCAAAGACACTCTGAGATTTCAGGTTCCTACATCTCAAGTGGAGAGAATCACAGAATCACAGACTATCAGGGATCGGAAGGGANAAGGAACCTTGCTGCTGCTTATTGATGCAACAAGGCCAACTATCAACCACTCAGTTTGGCTTTAGATAAATTGAGCAGGGGGACTAGGTCAGGATTATGAATGTTTCCTTTGTTTGTCCCTGACTCGTGATCTTTACAACCAACAGGTGAAGTTCCATCTTCTTCTTCTCTGACCTATTATACTTCCCAGGATATAAGATTTCATTAATTTCTCTTACTGAAACTCCAGTCATTGGTGTTGCCCATGAATCTTCCCACCGGGGAGTTTGGAGATTAAGTTTATGGTCTTCCCTTTCCAAGCGGTGACATAGGAATCTCTCCTGGAAAATGCTGGAAATTCAACTTCCTACAGGAGCTCTGACAGCCTCAAACACGAAATTGGTATAAAAAGGTAAAAATGACCAGGAAGGTAAGAGCCATGGCAAGTCTTATGTACGTGTGATTAAACTTTCTTCCTCCCTGAAGTAGTATAGCCTCATCCATAGTGTCTTCTCAAGCAGTTCCTAGCTATTCCCCTCTATAAGACAGTCAATGTATACGGTGTGTTATGACCGCCAGCCATGCCCAGAAGGACTTTTGGTGAAATGTTTACAGATATAGATATTATCTTTCATATTCTCCTCATTTTCTCTTGAAGGAAATGGAAGGGAAGGACAGAAGGGGTGATTCCTTGGCAGGAAGCAGCTACTCCAGTTCTCTTACTTGCCTCTTTTATCAGCCAAAAAGCTAAAATAAGCCACTGTAACACAGGGGTAATGGGCTCATAACGCACATAGAGACAGATGCCTTTGATTTTCTGGCTTTCCTTCCTGAAACATCTGCTGGTAAAAACACTTTCCTGAGAAAGCTCAGTAAAAGGACTGTCTTCCCCTAAAATAAGTGCAGTTGCAGATATAATTCAGAACTGGAAAAATGCATTATGGAGGCAAATCGTTATCCAGAAATAATTACTTAGCAGTTTCAAATATAGTTAGGAATTTCCCTCTGAATGAGGGAAAACCAGCAGCCAAGGGTACTAGGAGAAATAATGGAGGCTCTAAAGACCCAAAGCTGAACTGTAGAAGCAACGTAACTTGCTCCCCTTGGCCCCTAAAAAAGCTGATTTACCTTTTTAAGCACCTATGGATCTGAGCATGATGTAGAAGGCTAGGAATGAAGGGATTTTCTGCACTCAATAGCATTAAAAATGGATAATGTGATACAATAAATGCTATACTGTACTATACAGTAATAAATAAAGCACAAATCCAAGAGGGTAGGAAACTTTTTGATAAACTATGTAACATCCCTTCTTGGTTCAGCGCAGTGTGAGGAAGGACCATAGTGTGGACGCTTCCACTGGGAAACCTCTTGCTTGGCAAAATATGAAGCCCAGTCTGCAATGGGAACGCCTATTTTGGTACCCTGTGGGAGCTGGAGAAGGAGAGAAAGTAGAATCTTTACCTCTGTATTAATTATTTCTTATTTTTCTTCCCCCTCAGTCCTAATGTTGTTTGCACGCAGCTATTTGCATTTATTAAATTATAATTTATTCAGATAACTCAAAAAGAAAATAAACATCTGAACGCCTTGTACTAATGAAAGTGAAAACCAATATGACAACAAAATCGCTAATATGATAAAAAATGTATTTCTAACCAAGGCAGAGTATCAATCCTGCTGTTTCTGGCTCCCATTCAATCTTATGAAGAGACAGAATGAAATTTTTAAAAAATATATTCATTAATAACACACTAGCAAATCCAATTAAAACAAAAGTTTCTTTTCCCAGGACCAAGAACATAGCAGCAGGGACTTTGACTAGAAGAGTCTGAACTCGGGTATTTTACCACTTTTGGGAATAAAGCAGAAGATTCTCCCCATTGCACAGGGACTTTTGATGCCAGATAAAGCAGTGGGCACAAGCCGTGCTGGGAGAGTGATTCTGCCGCCATAAGAGCTGCCCAAGACAGCTTGACAGATGTCATCGAGTCATAGAATGGTTTGGATTGGAAGGGACCTTAAAGGAGTTCCAACCCCCACCACCATGGGCAGGGACACCTCCCACCAGACCAGGTTGCTCAAAGGCCCATCCAGCCTGGCCTTGAACCCCTCCAGAGATGGGGACTCCATAGCTTCTCTGGGCAACCTGGGCCAGTTTCTCAGCACCCTCACAGCAGAGAATTTCATCCTGATATCTAACCTAAATCCCCCCTCTTTCAGTTTAAAACCATTAACCCTTGTCCTATCACTACAATCCCTGATAAAGGATGCCAGGGCAAAAGGAGTCTAACCAAAAACTGAAAAAATTGTAGACACGGGAAGGACAAGTGGAGTGAACATCAATTTCCCCTCCCCAATCTGTTTTAACAAATAAAATTATTAGCAATTTAAGAAGAGTAACGAATAAAAAATGGATATATCTACTATGTTTTCAGCTGGTGACAATCAGGTGCCTTAACTTGGTCTCATCCCTGCTGACAAATGGTCACAGCCAGTTGACAAGAAACGCAGAGTGAAAGCCAGGAAAAATCTCTCACCTCCCCAGATACAAGTGGTTCCAGAACCACTTCCATCATTTAACATCACTTGTTTGATATGTTGATGTTCACAGCTATATCCACCAGCACAACAGCACAGTTGCAGGCAAGAAACGAGCACCGTACTTCATCCTCAGAGGCAGCTAAGCAGTATGTACCGTACTTCCAGGGCAATTATGTTACATGACGCTCTAAAATAAATTCAATTATTAAGCAACGCCATATGTCACTTCCCTCCAGCTGAAAAGACAGCATACTCTTGCTTTGTTAAAAAAAAAATCAAAACCTGCCAGAGTCAATAGTATTAGACATCACTAAAAAGCTTTTTTCTCTGCTGCAGTACGGGGGGATAAACTCTAACCTCCTCTCTGAGTAATTTTTCAATACCTCTCCCATTTCACTCTCTCACCCACAAAATGTCTGTGTGCTTAAGTTCTCCTCTCCATGTTTCCTCCCTTGCCTACAAGCTCACTCATTCACGAGGTAGTATTGAAATTCAACACAAACTTCGCTGCGCGGTCTCCGAGCGCAGCCCCCCGAACTCAGAGCCAGGAGGGCACGTCCTGGACTAGCAATGCATGAATTCTTTTTCCTCAGAACACCTCTTCTTTCCACATCTGGGAACACCACTCCCAACCTTGTGCTCAAGCAGCCTCACAACATACACACACACCACCCCCCATCCGTTCTGCTGCTCGCTTTGCCCTCAGTGGCATCTGGATGCTCAGCAGGTCACATCACCTCCCCGCTTTGTGTTGTACTGAATATCAAACACTCTTCCTCCCAGCCCAGCTAAATCATTCATCCTTGCCCTGATCATCTCCTGCCTCAATTATTGAGGCTTCTTCCTACCTGGAATCCAATTCCCACGTACTTCAGTCTTATCCAGCCTGTACAAATCACAGCTGCTCAAATAATCTTCCTACTCTGATAGTCTGGAAACACCCTTTCCTTCCTCCCAAGCCACATAAACTTTTACTGTATGGAGTCCTCCCCTCCCACCCAACACGTCCCATCAAACAGCAACACGTGCATGTTCTCGGCTCTGCAGTGATCCTTGCCTTGTGCCTTGGATTTAATTTCTTATTGTGGTCCTTTGCTCCTTCTTTGAGCCACTAAAACCACAGTCTTTATTTTCTCCTCACTTTTGTTCTTATTGCTTCTCTGTTATCCTCTGTCAGTCTCCCATGGTTGAAGCTGCAGAGCATCGCTTTCTGCGAGGTTTTCCATTAAAAGATATTTCATTATGGGAGAAGCTCAAGAATTTCCAGACAAATTGATTTATATAAAAAAAGAGTGGAGGCACTTAACATGTTATCATCTTAGAACTAGCGATGTATAACAAGAACAAATTTTGGGTTCTAAAAACTCTATTTCTCTGCTTCGCAGAAATCATTACCTGAATAACTTTTAATATTTCCTTTGGGCTTTTTCTTCTGGCATTTGGGATTGATATTAAAAAATATTGGCAACACGGCTTGGCAATTTAAAAGCAAGTTTGGGTACTTTAATATCCATAAGACACACACTCTCTGGTATTCATCTTTTACAACCTTCATAATAGCACCAACTGTTAGTAGCATCCAAATAGTTTTTTAATTTCAGAATTCACCTTTCTGCTAAACTTGCAAAAATTATAAGAAAGAAAAGAAACACTAAGAGACCAGGACTCTGTAGTGTCACTGCTTGACATTGGAGCTTGAAGGGAGGGATGTCCAAATCTTCCAGAAATATCACTCCCTGTTCACTCCTACCTGAATTCTCCTGGGTGTGAAACAGACCCTCTATGGCAGGGAGCAATTACAAGTGCTGTTTCCCAAAGGAAATTAATTCCCCAGGGAGGATCCCAGCTCTGGATACCATGTGGAATTTGGCAAATAATATACAGCTTCTCAAGTGGGAGACAGAATAAGCCGAAGAGAAAAGAAGAGACATAAAACAGGCTCCAGGAGGAGAGAGGTCCCCGATGAGTTGAGATCAGAATCGTACCTCCAATACTGAATGAAGGAGAGAGGAGGAATTGGAAAGTAAAATCTCTAAGCTAAATGCATTTTAAAAGCTACAACTAAGACAAGATTGGTAAAATAAAGATTGTTATTAGCAACAAATGAAACAAACAAACAAACAAACAAACAAAAAAAAAAAAGAAAGAAGAAAAAAGAGGCACCCTACAGAGCCTACAGAGAACATAGGAGATAAGAAGATCATGAAAGAGTAACATACAGTCATAAGGCTTCCAGAGGAGAGATCCTATTAAATATTGAAGCAAGCTCTTTATTCCCTTCTGGCTGGTAAGAAATCCACCAAATGCTATAGATACAAGACCAGTCAGGAATTCAGGGTGAAGAGGCTGGAAATAAAGAAACAAGTAATATTCTTAGAGATTCAGCACACCTTTATTTGACAGCCCCTAAAAATTATGAGCTGTTTTTTCAGAACTTAGAGAAAAAGATGAAGACAAGACATATAAACCCCATAACTAGATACCAACAGGGCTGCGATGAAAAACACTCTTAATTGATAAAGCTTCCAATCGAAAAAACCAAGGACAGGATGCTACCTGACAGAAATCTCATTAGCCCTGGAATTAAAGCACAAGCATATCTAAAACTTTTTGAAGAAAATAGAGAAAGAAGAGAGAAACCACATCCCTTTACCAGCAAAAGACACTGTAGAGAAAATAATAAGATGCTAAGCTTAAGGAAAAAAGGGACAATAAGGCTAGTCAATTCATTAGGCATGGCAAGAAATATCTGATAACTAGTTCAGAATAAACAGTAAAAGTTTTTGACATGATTTGTAGAGGATTATGTGGAACAGCTACATCTCCTTTACACAAAGGACAACCAATTGTCCTATGGATTGACACCAGCTTCAGTAAGAAAAAGATGAAGCTGGATAATCCAATTATATATGAGTTCATATCTGAATTTTACATGCTTTAAAAGAGCTTTAAATCTTTATTAGAAGGTTTCTTTTATAAAATTTGGCACAGTAAAAACATTTCCTTCTCCCACAATTAAGAAAGGACAATTGTACTTAGAAGCTGGAATAATGGCTTGTTATATAAACCTGTTGATAAAAATGTTGATGCAGAGATGTTTACCAAAATGTCAACAGATAGAGTAAAAGCTATACTAATTGGATTTATGGACTTAGAAAAGGATTTATGGTAGACAAAAAAAAAATCAAACCCCGAAACAAAACCCTGTGGGTACTCGTAGGAGGTCCTTTAAACTGCTATAAAACATGCATAAAAAATTACTCACTGTGATATAGGCACTGGAAAGTAAATGTGGTTTCAAAGACTAATTAGATAAATCCATCAAAGAAAGTTCAGCATGACCTAATAAACACAAAGCTGTGGACACAACCCCTGGCTCAAAAAACGCCCAGGATGCGGTTTTCCAAAACCAGAAGGGCACACATTTGGGAAAGTGTTATTTTACACTTGACATTTCATTCCCTAAAAAAGACTCATGCTAGTGGTCACCGTCAGAAAAAGGATACTGGGTTAGGGTAGGACCTCTGGTCTCACCTAAACCAGATCTTGGGATGGTTACTCTTTCTACACCCCAAAAAGGTAAAGGGAAGAGACATATTTAAGTGGCC
>VZTM01032186.1:179037-193844 GCA_013400555.1 Jacana jacana
TATTACTGAGGAGGTCAGCAGGAAAAATAAAAAAAAGTTCCTTTTCACTTATAGGCAGGCACCAGACAGAACAGAAGTGACAGAAAAGCATCTCAGTTCTGAAAAATTCAGATCTCTCTGACTAGAAAATAAATTAAAACCCACATTCTTCTCAATGCGTCTTCACATCCAGGCCTAAACATGAGAAGTTGTGATCTTCTCATATCTCCCTACTAACTTAACAGTTTTAAGAGAATTATGATCTGACTCTTTGTGGGCCANGGGCAGCATGTCTGACGCTGCACAGATTGCCTGAAGTGGCAAACGACTGGGAAGAAGTTGGCAAATGATTGCAGTTAATGAATGGAAACCCAGGACGAAGACATCAGAGTTGAAATGCGAAGCTGTGCATAAATGCTGCTGCTAAAGGGATTGACCTCCATCCTTCATCAAACAGGGTCCTGAGCGTGACCTGCGGGTCATGAGCAGCAGCAAAATTAATGTCAATACAGGCAAAGAAGGGAGGAAGTTTTCTGTCTTTAGGAGCAGTGAACTGGAACGGGTTATAACTGACCTGCTGCCATCGGTAAAGGGAAGAGACATATTTAAGTGGCCTGTGAGAACATCTTTTTTTTGGTGGGTAACTTATGGGCACCTATTTCTTATTTGAATAAAAGCCTTAGACCTGCTGGATGTAAATACAAGAGGTTAAGGGTGAGACTTCTTGAGATATGACATCCCAACAGCTCATACATAGGGGAATATTACTGAGGAGGTCAGCAGGAAAAATAAAAAAAAGTTCCTTTTCACTTATAGGCAGGCACCAGACAGAACAGAAGTGACAGAAAAGCATCTCAGTTCTGAAAAATTCAGATCTCTCTGACTAGAAAATAAATTAAAACCCACATTCTTCTCAATGCGTCTTCACATCCAGGCCTAAACATGAGAAGTTGTGATCTTCTCATATCTCCCTACTAACTTAACAGTTTTAAGAGAATTATGATCTGACTCTTTGTGGGCCANACGGTTGTCTCTAACCACGTGTCCTTGCAATCTCCCTAATTCAATCTAGAATCCTCTACACTGGAAAACATTCAAATTTTCTATTACTTCCTCAAACTATAGTAAATTACACATCTGCAAATGAAGAACCCAATAGTTTTCCATTTTACTTTTTTCTCCCACTGAACTTCCAGAACTGGGTGAGAGCTTCCAACAAAGCTAGGCCTCTTTCAACCTCAAGAGCAAGTTTTCTAGAAGACCTAATTGCTTTTGTTAGACCAATTACTGTACCTAGTTGATACAAGCACCTGAAGGTCTTCCTCAGAACCTAAATTAAAACAGAAGAACAGCAATAATGATGCCATGAGCCACAAGATTGGCTGGTATTGAAAGACACTGAGAAGGGAGCTTCTACCAAGGTTCCAGCAAGTGCTGAATCTTCTCTATAAACATCTTCACCATCTGGATTGGGAAAGTCTCAGTGAAGCTAATGAGGTGATCTTGTTTAGGTTGGCAGTCTACATTTTCTTAAAACTGGTGTCTTGCCATGATGCAAAGGTAGGACCTATGTTTTTCAAGAAAACAACAGAAAGGGACTTTAGCACAAGGGAGTAGACCCATCTGATTCTCAATTTTGGCTCAAGGATCCCAGTGTAGAGTCACTATCTCTGAGCAAATTTCCAAAATGTTGCTGGCAAAAGGCTGGGAAATCATTTGAAAGAGCCTGAGTAGATCCAAGACACCAAGGGACCATTAGGCCCTGACATAAATGATGTACATCAAAAAGAAGTGGGGACAATGACACACAGGATACTTAAACAACTTGCAGCACAGCTGTGTCCAACAAAGGGAATTCCATTCTGATTTTATTTGTGCTGCAAATAATCTTTGCTTTATTCAAATCTACAGCATGGCACCAGGCAATGGCTCATCCAAGAAACACGTTGTAGTCATTCCTTAACAATACAGGACATTTTTATGTGAGATGGATGTGTGGGGTGACTGATATGCTTCACTCAAGAGATTTTTCTGGACTCTTCCAATCTGATCTCATGTGTTGAAAAGCGATGTAAATTTACCCTGAATGGGTACCTCCGTTGTGACAGTCAAGATCTGGAAGTTTAGTGCACTGCCTATGGCAAAGCACAGCTCTCTGCTGTAATCTCATCCACAGACAAAACCCACAGCCCCTCGAAAGAAGCATTTTGACAAGCACCATTTACACAGCACAAATATGGATGATTTTAAGGGTTACCTCTAGGCATTAGATGAGTCAACTAAGATGGGCATTTCGGCTTTTTTTCTCTGGGAACATAATTATGTTCTGTGGCCACTATACCAGGTACCAGCCAATTTTCATGACCACATGCTTTAGACTCTGGGGGCTGGTAACTCTGCTAAACATAGCAAGCATACACAGATCTATATATAAAAATTTGCCCACAAAGGACCAGGGATAAAAACATCATTTGGCTATCAATAAAGATAAAAAAAGAAGACTAATTTTGCATATAAATTCATTATTTGAAAGAGAGTAAGTCTGTGTGTGCATTTCTAACTTTTCTACTTTTTCTAATCATTACTATTTAGAGTGGCACAAAAAGCTTGGCTTCTACACCTGGATATTTGTACATTAGGTCAAGGAGTCACCAGCAGGGACAGCCTTCTGAGTTGAAACAAGAACTTCTCAGCCTGTAGAACAAAAGAGCCCGTTTCAGATCTGCATCTTGNACTGAATAGCATTTTACATTTAAAATGGTTTGACTGCAGCCCTCACTGGAACACTGGACACAGCAACCAGCTATCATGGAGGTGAGGGCAGCTTTGGAAAGCCAAACATGCTTGTCAAATTTGGTAGTAAGGTGCTGAACCTTGACCAAATCCACTCTTCTCTCATCTGACAAGGTTAAAGAGGTTTTCTTTTTATCTGACAGGTACGTCAATGCCTTGTTTTCACATCAAATGCATAATATGGTGTGAGAGTTACAGTTTGCAGCTCATTTTGAGCTAATTCAAAGGACCCAGCAGAAAAAGGCTGCAACGACTAAAGTAGCTGTTTAAACCAGTGATGAGATCTGGCAATTGATTAAAAATCTAATCTAAATAGCAATGACTGACACAGAAAATATGAGAAGGAGACATCTTTCAAAAACTGGAATTTCAGAACATATTAAAAACAAAACCCTTTTTCTCCTACTTGTAAGTTGAAGGCCTGGAGGTGACCCTTCAGAACAACATGCTGTACTTACAAAGAAGTAATGTTCTGTTTTTTGATACGAGGCTAAAGCACATCTAAGACTCAAAGTCTACAAAGTTGAAAGGAAACATATGGCTGTTTTAAACCGTTATTAGCCTAATTCAACTTTATCATTAGCTTAACTCAGAGGTTAACACATTTCATTTTTCAAATCACCAGTCATATCTGCTACAGGCATGCTGAACAAATATCATATAAATCACACAGCCTGACAAAGTTTAATAGAAAAAGCTGCTAAATTGACCTATAAATATAATGTATTATGATGCATCAGTTGGTGCTGCCAGTTTCTTGGAAACAGTGAAAGAAATGAGGATAGTTGTCTATCCTCTTTCAGGTTTTTTACATGACCAGCGGATAATTATTCAAAACTTAAAGCCAGGGAGCCAATGCCACATCCAATGTTTCACACCTGACTTGGACTTCAGTAACCTGTTGAAATTTAGAGTAAGACTCCAACACCTCCCCCTGCTCTAATCACCTCTGATCTGCCTGAAGCAACAGTTCACCCCTTTGACAAGTGCACTTACGGTTATTTTTAAATCACTTTTTTTTTTGAAACCCAGCAGTTCTGCAAAACCACTTTGCTTTGAATCTCATTGCCTCTTTGTTGGGGGAGGCAGAACGTAATATTTATGATCTCTGCTCTGGTAAAGGGAGTATTTGCAATTCTTCTGATACGTGTTACTGGGTTAATCATCTTTTCTTTCTCAAAATCTAAGTATCTTTTGTTCCTACAAGGTAATGAAGGAGAGTTACTCATCTTCATAATTAATCTTGAATTTTAATTAAACCTATTAACTGAACATGTCAAATGTTTGTCACTATCAAAGCAGCATAAAATTTACACTTCATAATAAATGTTATGTGCTCAGATATTGCCCTGGGTCATATTGCAGCCACAGTATCTATAACAAGATCCCTATGCTATTTTATCTGGTATTAACAGTTTATTATGTTATAACAAATGTATTTTATTCACTCTGCTGTACCACCAGCAGCACAAGGGTAAACTTCACTGTAGGACACACTGTTGTGTTCTGTACAGTACACCCTGAAATAAATGAGCTTTCAATGACATATACATACTTGCCCTTATCTTCCCTTAACTTAAAGGGAAAATAAATAATAATAAACTCAAAATGCACTGCTTATGCATCTCTTATTCTGCAACCAGACTAGTCAAATGACCAACTCACATAAATAAATTTAAGGATATAAGAAAGCAATTGAAAGACTGGAGAGCAAATTAGCAGGGCAGGGATATCCTTCCCCATGTTAGCTGAATATCTAATAAAAGTACATGATACGAAGGGCAATGGAGAGGAGAAACTGACTCTGTTCTGAAAAACATTCCCACAACAACAGCCTTATGGCTTTCCATGCTAAGAATCCATAATGCCGTAGTTAATGGATCGGTTCTGCTCTCTCCTAAGTGCTTCACGACCAGCCCCGCTTCTAAAGGGGATCTAAAAGTCAGCCTGCGTTACCATCTCCTCACGTGGCGTGACCAATAGGAAAGATCTCACAAAGCCAACTGTAAAACAATTAAGAGTTCTCAACACCTGCAAGTCACTTGCAGTCAAGATACCCAAAATATCACCAAATCCCACCCCTCTGGGGGCAAGTACTCCATTCCTCAGATACAACAGCACCAGGAGAAAATTGCCCAAGAGTCAAAGGACTGATCCAAGGCTGAAGAAAATGCTAGATACCGCTAGCTGTGTCCTCCCATTCCAAATGTAGGGGGACTTCTACATTTTTGCCTTTGCTAACAAGAATATATCATGTCAAAGAGTTATTCACTTACATTCACTGTATTCCCTTACACCAATATTTTCTTGGGAACATGGCCAGGACACTACTAGCGCTTATAGCAGGAGTTTTCACAGTGGATGCAACAGAGCTAATGGCACTGAAAGGAAAAAAAGAGCATGTTTTTCAACAATCCCCCTCCAGTCCTTTCAGTAAGGTTATAAAAACCCCATGATGGTGATGCACAGGCACGAGCTGGCTGCCTTCGCTGAACTGGTTTCCAGGGTCCTGCGTCATAAGAAGCAGAAAAAGCACTTTGCCACGCAAGTCAGGAGATGTAACTACGTGAAAAGCAGAGCTATAAGCAAGCTTTGAAGAGTGGTATAAAGTTCCTTTCTAGGTAACTGGGTGAAATTGTTTTTTTCAGGTATTTTCTTTTTCTTATTACGTATGGTAACTCCAGTTAACTTCAACAGCAGCCAGCCCTCTCCACACTGGAATGCACGTGTGCCCATAATGCATTTTTAGTTTTCATTACCATTACTCTGCAGGACAGGAGAACAAAGCACAGTAACGTTGTGGTATCTGACTACTAGAAATTAGAGCTTTCACTTGTGTTTTGATAAGTTTTGTAGAAATGTAAACGTGGACGGTTTTTAATCAATATGGGTGGAAATGAAGTATTCCCCATGGGTCCAAGTTAAATAAAAAATAAACTGCTCATACAGTGAGTTTAGATATGTTAGTGTAAAGCACCCTGGTTTACCCAGCTAAAAAGTGACGTGAACAGCAAACAGGCCTCTTTATCTAGGAGCCCAGGAAAAGCAAAATTACATGAACCAGCTCTTCTACATCATTTATATTTTTGTCAGGCAGCATCATCCCAGCCTTCTCAAAGGCCCAAGTTCAGAAACACCAAACAATATCAGAGACATGACCATAATTCCCAACCTTAACACGTATATTCTTGTTCCATTGCACAGATATTGATTTACTTCTTATTATAATACATATTATGGAAGCTTCTTGACACTGATCAGCTTACAAGCTGGTAATCAAAGAGAAACAAGTATAACGAACAAATCTATAAAGAAGCATTTTTTACAATCAACTAGGCACCAGAGCAAAGCATAATGATGCCATAGCCATAGAGATGAAGACAATCATACAACAGATGGATGTTCACAGGGAAAACAAAAAAGTCCAGCTAGACCCCTTCCTCTACCCATTAACAAAGCGCTAAAGCCGAGGTGGCCATATGGAAGCACTTCAGTTTGCCTGCTGTGGAATTTTAGCCACACACATGATTTGCAGAAGTACAAACACACATAACTAGCCCTTGGAAAGCCACTGAAATAGTAGAATTTGAAAAATAAAAATAAAAATGCAAGCATTGACTTATATCTAAATGAGATTACAACTGAAAAAAAAAAATAGAGCAAAAGGAATGGGTAAGTGTTTAACACTAAAACCAGATGGACAGGCCTGTGGATAGAAATAATAAGCTTTGGCCAAAGAAACAATTAACCTTAGGCTGGCAAAAGTGAGATTTCCTCTGCATTTTCAAAGGCACTATGAGGTCCCTGATTCGGCTCCAAGGAGCGGGAATGACAGAGGACAGACTTGAAGTAGTTGTGGCAACAGGCAGTGAAGGAACCCCAAAACAGGAGACTCTGCTGGAGACCAAGGGAAGTGGGAGGGAGAGGAGGAAACCAGACATCTTCTGCCAGATGCTTTGGGTAGAGTTTCTCACTTGCTCCAAGTGCTAGTCACACATCCCCAGTTGAGTGCAGAGGCACATTACGCATCTATTTGCACCATCCTCAATATGATCAAAGGAAAACCTAAAGTCTTTGCCTCCTTTTACTCCAAAATTTCCAAAACTCTAGGAGACTCCTCAAGTCACTTTTGCTCAGTTATGTAATCCAGCTGACCCTGGTTGTCTGTGACCACCCCAGCACATGCATAATTTATCGCTGTTGATATGCCTTGACTAGACACAAAACATCTCTTCAATATCTTAATGACATGCAAAAGACTGTTCTGTATAATCATTTCCAATAATCAATAGTTTCTGTGGACCATTAACAAATGTCTCATGTACAATCTGATCCCTTCTACAGCAGGAACAACCCAGGAGAGTCTTTGGGACACACTCCATTCATTGTCTAGGCACAGAAGAAGCTGCTGGGCAAATTGCTCCTTTCCCACCACTCAAGCTACAACCTGGCAAATGACCACCTCGGAGCACAAATTCACACAGAACAAACACAAAGCATGCTCAAAAAAAGGCTAAAAATTGGGCTACATTTTCATTTACAGCTATCAGACCAGGAACATGCCTATGTGTAAGGTATTAATTGTTGTAACTTCTTGCAGTTGATAGGTTTAATCAGGCATTTTGTAATATAGAACCAGAACTATTTAAATCCTCTGTCTTAAATAATTATTTAAAAATAAAAAAAACCAACCACTGACCACGGAGAATGTGGTACAAATAGCACTTATTCTCAAAGCAACTACAGAGCTGTGAAGGCAAAACCCCTCACCTCTTGCAGGAAGAATGATTTCTGTAAGTGGAGGACAATAGATGAAACACAGAAATAGTCCAGAGCAACTTCCCGGTACTTGCTCTGTGTGTCCAAATATAGACTGACTAGAAATTCGTCATGGTATTTTATAGCCACAGCACTGATTTAGGAAATTCAGACCAGTATGACTAGGTGTTAGGAGAAAAGCAGACATAAAAGATAAAATCTACACATGCAGCCAAAAAGGAAGGAATAAGTTGCTGATGACGGTGCGCAGAAAGCTACTAACTGGAGTGCATACAATGACATTAAATTAATTCACATGTAAAAAGAAAAAATAATGTATACAAGGTAGCAAAACTGGAAGACTGGACTCTATCACTCAAAATACATAATAAGAGCAGTGTAAAACTTCAAGGGACGGATGCTTCCCGCCGTGCCCAGGGAAGTCAGTGTGGAGAGAAGCACATTTGTTTCTGGTGGACTGATACAAAGGACGAAGAGAAAATGCTACCGGATCAGCCAGCCTTATAAAAAGTACATACTTCACTTCTTTTTCCACTCCTCTTAGATATTCCTTTCAAATAAACAAGCAAACACTTTTTACGCTAAAAGAAGTTTGTTTCATTTTTCTCCTACAGAAGATACGGAACACGGATGCTAGAATGATGATTCACTTCAAGAGAAGCAGATGGATGTTTTTGGTCTGATTATCTGATGTTGTACCACATACCAATGCTGATTAACTATTACTATTTAGCATATGAAAAGACAAAGTCCAGAACCACAGCCTATTCATTACTTGGCTGGTTCACATGTACTTTAAATTAATATTTTAAAAATGGTGCATCCTAACGGTGATGGAGATGAAAGAGTAATTAACCATTTTCAGGGAAAATTTCTTACACTTCTGTAAATGAGATGAGGGGTAGAACTGAGGAGACATTTTCTTTTCATGCACAAAACCACGCAGAAGGATTACAACACCTAAAGGAATCTGCCCCATACTAATCCACTTTGATAAACAACAGATAATATATACATACAGACAGGTACTCACACTTGTAATGAAAATTATCCTAAAACTTTATTCTCCTCTCCCATTTCTTTGTCTAGCACAATGAAACTATTCTGTTCTATAAGGACATCGAACCGATATAAAACATCAAAAAACACACAATTACACATGTAGTTTACGCATCAGATCACATAGGATGCACACCAAACATCTGCAAACTCGTGGGGCTGGCTTGCTGGCCATGTCACTCTGAATGGACAGGACATGGACCTGTTGGCATGGGTCTAGTGGAGGGCCAAGAAGATGATCAGAGGGATTGAGCACCTCTGTGATGAGGACAGGCTGAGAGACTTGGGGTTGTTCAGCCTGGAGAAGAGAAGGCTCCAGGGTAACTTTATGGCAGCCTTCCAGCATTTGAAGGAAGTCTACAAGAAAGCTTTAGAGGGACTTCTTATAAGGGCACGAAGTGATAGCACAAGGATTAATGGTTTTACACTGAAAAGGGTAAATTTAGGTTAGATATCAGGAGGAAATTCTCTACTCTGAGGGTGGTGAGACACCAGGATAGGTTGCCCAGAGAAGCTGTGGCTGCCCCATCCCTGGAGGGGTTCAAGGCCAGGCTGGATGGGGCTGTGAGCAACCTGGTCTGGTGGGAGGTGTCCCTGCCCAGGGCAGGGGGTTTGGAACTTGATGATCTTTAAGGTCCCTTCCAACTCTAACCATTCTATGATCCTATGAATTTATGCCGTGTGCGCATGCATTACGCTTGTTGATATGAAACAGCATAAATATGGTGTGTGTGTCTGTACACCCATGGGCATCTCCTTCTGGTAATGAAGGCTTAGATGAGAAAGAAGTGTGAATTTCATGTCACACAGTAATAAAGAACAGCCTCTAGGTGAGAATATAATCAGGTGAGCTATATTCTTCAAGCAGGTCTTAACCCTGAAGGATTAAAATGTGTAACATATGCATTAATTTCTTTGCGAGGTAGAAACGATAAGAAATGTGGTACAATTGGAGGAATCAATACAGGCTTTACTGTCGACGTAAATTAATTTACTGCTTTACTTCCAGCTCAACCCATTCCAACCACATAAGCCTACATACATTTTGAGCTGCAGCTCATATAGGGGATGGAACAGTCACGTAGAGTTATCGTGATCTTTTAAAGGGGACAAGGGAAAAGCTGCATCCAGGAAATGTTACCCATGTAAACAGAGCACAGTGATTAGGAATCACAGTTTTGCCTCCAAGGATAATTTATTTTGCAGATTTAATGGCACCTGCCTCATTAGCCAACTAAATCCGTGCCTTGCGCCTGAGGAGCCTGAAACGACGCAGCTGCCACCTCCCTGAAAATATAGCATTAGGCCTGAATGGCCAAGTTATCCCCCACTGTTTGTGGTCCTTACATCAATGATATCTTCCGTATTCAATTTCTGGTATATTGAGTTGATGTGGGGAGTTTGAGCATGTTCTGAAAATGACTCAGCACCAACTTTCCAGGGAAAGGTGTTCTGATAGTCTAGTGAGGACGGGTATATAAAGAGTAGGCATGGAGGTATTCACATCATATGTAAGGAAATAAAGAGAAGCATCTGGAACACGATTAGATTAGTAGATTAGACAGACAGCAGAGTCTATTTTTCAAGTTCCAATAATACCAACCTACCTATGAGAAAACAAAATAATAGGGCTTCAGCAGATTGTAACTAACATCAACCATCCAGTGTCCTCCTGAGCTTTAGGGCCACTGACAACGTGGAACAAGAATTTAGAAGCCATTTTGGTTATAGTTTCACAAACTTGAAATTCTTGCTTTCTCAAGACAATAGAAACTATCCATCGACAATGAAATTCTCCTGCCGTATTTTCCCTACCAGACATCAGCATTTGCTAATTATATTCTTTTACATTATATTTTCTGTCATTGATAATCCTGAGAAAGGCCCAGGGCTACATCTGCTTCATTTGGGCTGGGTTTGCAATGCAGCAGTTTGATAGTAAGGAGAGCATCTCAAAATAAGAAATGCAGTCAACTAAGCACACAGCGGTTACTGCTTCGCACAGAACTGCATTAGGGTTGTTACCCCATTGAGAGTACGATTCAACACAAACATTTTACAACTTGTAGAGCCTGCAGAGTTTAAAGAAGGGGCAAAAGAAATGGGAGGGGGAGGGAGGGAGGATCTTTCCACCCTGACTGCCAAGTTCTGAACTTCTGCGTCTGTTCCTTGGAGACAAGCAGTAGTATTTCTGGGTTTGCAGAAGCAGCTCAGAAACGTGTGAAATATAAGACATGACTGGACAACATCCATGCAGCTCCATGCTGTATTTCGGTCCGCTGCTTTTTTCCACCCAGAACAGAAGGGCTCTTGCGGCGCTTGAGGGCAGGTGATCAATGCCAGGCGAAGTGCAAACCTCTCCCATCCCGTGACACGAGCTGAACAAATAATGAGCAACGCTGCAGCCCCAGCACTGAGTGGAAAGTGCCTCGCGAAGCTTTCTCCTACCTTTTCCAGATGGATTCATTTTTCAAGATAGCTTGCTTTTCTTTCCCAGCAGGGAAAGAGTGGGGACAGACTTCCAAAAATAGGCTAGCCTGTCACAACTGCTAACTGTCACGCGGTGCCGAGATTGGAGCTGATCTCTTGGGGAGGCGGCTGAGAACAGAGGGGAGTAAAGAAGTAACGAGAAAGAGTAATTCCTCTTTCCATAGCCCAGTCAGAAAGAAAAATGAATAGGCAACCTGCAGTCAATCACAAATAACATATAAGCCAAAAATCAGTCATTCCAAGTAAAAATACATAAACGTATCGGTTTACCAGCAGTTATTAGCACAAGTGCTATATCCTACAGCATCGAACAAATGATGCCCAAATGTACTCTCTGTCCAAGGTCTCGCCGGGACAAATACAAGATTATTGCCAATTTAAACAAATTGACCCAGCAAATTAAACCAAAATGCTCTCTTTAAATTCAATTTTCAAATGCCATCCTAAAAAGGCTACTGTCCGTGTGGCCTCCGCAGTAAATAGACACGCTGAAGTCACAAGATGACGAGAACAAATTATGTTTAGCCTTTTGTGAGATGAGGTACCATTCAGATTACAGAAATGCAAAGCTCATTTAGAAGCACAAATGATAAATAAACCCCTTTAAATCCAAGCAGAATTTGCTCAGCACTGCATATTTAAAGTTACAAGAGAAGGTAGGGGAAAAAAACTGCAACTGCATCATTATTAAATGGACTGGAGTATAATCTCATTCAACAATGATCTTAGCTCGGTGCATCTAATGCATTCATTTTATTAAGAGGTCTGAAGCGGAATATTTGAAAACAGAAATCTTATTAAGAAAGTCTTCATCATCCTTGCTGGCGTTTTTCCTCCCCGCTGCATGAAGGAAATGTATTTTGCCTGTATAATCTTTGCCAATAATGGTCTAATTTTTTTTCATTGCCTGCCTTAGTCACATGTTGTTGTGGAACATTAAATATTCACTTTGTTAAGCTGCAACACCAGGTGTTTTCTGATGCATCTGTGTAAGATGTTAAACTCAGGATCTCAGCACCAGGCCACAAGGAAAACATAAAGACAACATAAAATTGGATAACATCACTAATTCATGAATTTAATTTCCCTTTTTAGGTCTAAAATGCAGCCCACTTGCCTGCAGATAACAATAGGTTTTTGTTGTGTAGAGTCATGAAACATTGATTTAATAAGACTGAGATACTGAGCGACAAAGATTATTTACTTTTTTGAATGATGACCCATCCATTTTGAGCAGAGATCCCACTAATGACAGAGCTATGATTTTAGGTGCTGGGTACAAACAGTGCCAGCCTGGGCTCTGTCTAACAGCCATCTCCATCTCCTTCTTCCTTACTTACTTCTTTATTTATACTTCTGCACAGCACTATCATGAAACTTAACAAGCACAGTAGTTATACTTTATTACTATTAAAAAAAAAGTCTTGCTTTGCTCAAGACCTGAGTTTGCAGTAAGAACACTACTGTTATCACTTTCCACTGCGCACCAAGAGGAGACAGCTCTCATGCCCAGAGTCCAGGAAGGGCCAAGAGAGCAACAGCTTCAATTCCTCCTCCTCAACAGCTGAGTCAAAGCAAGTTCTTCTACTAAATATCTATGATAAGCCATTTAAAATGAGACTGATTTTATAGGGAATGGTGATGAGCAAGGACTGTGCTGATGGACACCAACATTACAGTCATCAGAGATAGCCAGGGGCTCTAACACAGGTGTGTTTTTCTTCCCCTCCAAACTTTAATTATCAAAATAAATGACTACTTGACGAGATAATAACCAGTGGCAATTTTTTTGTTAATGTCAGATATAAAATAAAATTAATTCCAGTAAACCAATCCCGAATTGAGAGTCTGAAAACTAGTGCATGAGAAATACAATGCACCTTTCAAGCAAGGTCTCGCCTGGAGCCCTTCACTCTCACACAGCAAGCGTTTATGAGAGCTTTATGAGACCTTTTGCAGAGCTCATCCATATCATAACAGATACAGAGATTACTGTCGGAGAGAGTTCACTAATAACACACATGGCAACTTGCTGCAAGCCAAAAGACCACGGAGCAAAGTCAACACAGAGCACAAAACAGCTGAAAGGTGAACAAAATATAAGCTTCCTCTGGGTACAGCAGAAGAACTTCATCTGCGAAGAGAAGAGAACCAGAGTCCTAAGGCAATTATTTTGTTATCTAAAAGTGGCTTTGAAAATCAGACACTCTGCCTCAAAACCCCAGCAAAAGCTGTGTTCAGATTGCTGCATGTAGGCATTTTGTAATAATTTTTGGATGCAGGCTCTTTTCTAATACTCGTAACTCAGGGAGAACTTTGTGTATATGACTACCTCTTTGATGATCTCCTTATGAAAAATTAGACCTAACTTTAAATAATCTTCTGTTTCTATGTTAAGGATGCTCATGAAATATTGGTGGGGCAATAAAGAGGAGAAAGAAAAAGGCAAACATCTCTAATAGAGAAGTTATAAAAGACTATATCTTTGAAGCCACTGATTCTGCACAAAATGGGCCATTTGGAAACAATTACTACATTTTTTTTCCTTGATTTGAATCTACTTAAAGGTATTTCTTTCAGGCAGATGGCAAGGAAAAAATACTGAATGTACAGCACAGCCACTTTCCAACCTATCTCCTCAAACACCTTGGCAGCCTCAAAAGTTGGCACATCCCATAACTTCATTTCAGGGACTGATCCTCACCAAGAAGGTCCATCTTATATGACCATCCTAATGAAAGAGGCAGCGCCAACAAACTTCTTTGCCTGGGTGGGGAATAACCTACTGATTCCACATTTCTGGGCAGAAGGGCAGGAAGGGAAAGGCAACACTGGGATCCTGAACATGGGGACACACACAAAAAAAATCCTCCTCCAGTTATTTTCTCAGGTCAAATCTAAAAGGTTGCCAAATTGCTTGGATACCAACGTGCATTTAGGGAAGCAAAATACTGATTCATTACCCTCACTGGAACATACTGCTGCTTAATACTATTTGCTAATTATCTGCTCCCACCTTTCCATTACTGAGATATCAATGCATGTATCACAAAAGAGTTTGAGTGTGTGACAAAGAGTTTTGGCTACTGAAAAAGAGAGCTGCACAATTTACAAAACCAAAAGGTTATTTCAAGACAAAATTGCCATGAAACACCATCATTTAAATAATGAATGGCTATGCTTGCTTGCTTGATTTCTTTCTCCTAAAATAATTTTTCTTGCTTTCTGTCAGTTGGCAACCAATACATCTTAACATTTGCATTTCAAGCAAGAACTGAAATCCAGACAGTTGCTCCAAAAGGACTGGAAAAANTACCTTTCTGAACAGGAAACGTGGCAAGAAACCCTACTTTATATATATACTTTTTTATTGCTTATATCGTTAGAGGGAGAGGGTAAATTTTCAGCAGTAGATATTAGCCCTGTTAGTAAGAATATAAACTAGTGCACGTGTTTGGGCAGAGGGGAAAAAAATATATAACCCACAGCCCCCCCCGCTTTTGTACAAATATTTGGTTTATGAAGTCAACTGGCCAAGCATTTTGTCTGATAANTCACAGACCCAACACATGTAATTTAGAAACCATCTCGCTCAATTTCGTAGATTACCGTAGGCATTTTGTCAGAGAGGTCCCAGGCTGAAGGGTCGTGGCTGCAGCATCCTCTGCTTCATAGAATCATAGAATCATTCAGGTTGGAAGAGATCC